>JAHZND010001675.1:0-14071 GCA_027744115.1 Acrocyrtus sp. NNG-2020 | reverse complement strand
TATGCCGTTGATAAACCTGCTTTTGAATTCATTAGCTCGAAGCTTAATACAATACAACAAACTGCAAATAGTAGATTATAGATCAGGTCACCTCATTATTATGATAGGACAGTCAATCCTATTAGGACTGTTTATTAAATAAAACTGAATATATTTAATTTGACATTGCAGTTTTCATCAGTTGCCAATTTTATTGGGTCGGTAAAGTAAATATTTGGGAAGTGATCAGCTGTTATCAGCTGTCTCATGTCCTTACTATCTACATAAGAGCAGCTTCACTCTGACTCATGCTCAACACATTTGGCAGCATCCGCATTATGTTACTCGATAGCATGATAGCATGATGAAGATGCATTCTTGACTGTGACTCTGTGACTTTGGCGTGTTGTTTGGGCTTGGTGTGGTGTGTGTGCAAAAGCATTATCTGTTCTGCACTGATCGTCGAGTTCGGGACCTTGCTTGACAAGGACAGGCAGGACCTAATAACTTTTTAGTTGATTTTTTGGAAGTTACATACTGCCTAAGCTTAAGCATAAACTCATGTTGATATCGTCATCTGGTGTAATTAACAATCAGCTACACGACCAATCCATTTAAGAAGTAAAAAGAATAAAAAGATAAGGGGGAGGGGATATGGAATCAAGCTGAAAGCATAAACTGTGTAAACTGCTTTAAATTCATCTTTCTCTGGACTACCGAGGGAATAATGCGAATATGAAAGTGGGCGTGTGGTACCTTACAAGTACCTAGAACAAATACCCCGAAATTAATTCGATTCAATTACAAGTTCATAGAAGTCTGAGTGCTGCGTAGGCAAAATCAAAATCACCCACAAGACAATGAAGTCCTTTCCCTTTCTTGTTTTCGTGCTCCCGTTTGGACTATTACTTATCAGCGACTTGTAAGATATCAACATTTATTATACATTTATATAACAGAACAAATATCAAGATTATTTACATTTTACAGTGAAATGCTATTTAGGGAAAGACATCAATCCGAAGACGTGTGTTAATTTTTATTATGATTTCTTCCAGAACTTTCTCCGCAAGCAATTTAGAACTGGAAGAACGGTTTGGTGACGTGAGCCCTGGGACCAGCATCGATGACATCATTACTCCTAGTGATGTATGCAAAGAGCTGGTCGCATTGTTTGGATTTGCGATTTCCAATTTTACGCAATGCTCAGTTACTAATGCACGGCCGATTCATTTGTGTGAGTGGTGTGTAGAGAAATATCTCAAAGTTTTGCAGACACATCAGGAATTTCTGGCCGTTAGTGCTTACTACTTACATTAAAATGTTGTTTTTGATATTATTGGGACTTTTAGGTGGATGCGAGAAGTCTTTTAAGTGCATTTTAATCGTGAATATTTTTATAATTTTTGTTTTTCAGAGAACTGATGAAGCTGGAAATCCTTGCAAGGAGTACTTTATAAACTTAGATCGTGTGGAAATAGTCAGTGATGCATTTAAATATGTCCAAGCTCTGTGGGCCAAAGGAAAATGTGACTGTAAGTACCTCACTAAGTTTAATGCTTTAAGTTACATAATTTCTTTTTAAATACTGAAAACTAAGTTGAGATTTATATTAAACATCTTGGTGGTAGCTTGTTTCCGAACGTTTCCAAATGGAAGTTTGACAAATAATTTTACCGAAGAAGTACAGCAGTTTGGCATAAAATTTGAACAGACGAAAGCTTGTTTTGACGATTGGCTAAATGCAACTAATAAGAATCAAAGCGTTTGCTTTATGTGCAAAGATGAATATGATAGCATGAATCTGAAGTATATGGAAATCGGAGTGCTATATGGTGACAATTTATGCATTGATGTTGTGGACACGGTAAGAAAATTATATCATTAAGAAACAGTCGACGGATATAATTTAAACTATATTTTGAACAATTAACTAATTTTGTGTAAATATATACCTACATACTTTTATCATTCTGATTTTATTATAGATGAATATTACCAGAGAATTATGGAGCGAGCTATTTGAATGCCTTCCAGAGCCCCAAACCGAACTTTGGCTCCATGTTGCCTTTTGTGTGGTTGCAGCACTTCCAGTCATATTTTATTTTCTTGCGTATGCTCTCTCCACCAAGCAAGAGGCGCGAGTGCTCCAACGTAAAAACAATATCATAAGATGGCCTGATAATTTCAATTTATGTATGCGTAAACGTTCATTCGAAACTTTTAATGTGTAAATTCTTGCAGAACGTCGGTTGGCGGAAATATTTGCAAATACTTCATGCAAGTGGAATGAGTGATCTTTCGGACTATCACTCATCAAGATTGCAGGATTTTTCAAGATCTAGATCAATGCCAACTACTTCCGATTAACTGGAAACTACTAGTATGCTGTAACAGCTAATATTCTGTGATAGAGATATCAGTCAATTTATTGGACCAAGCTTTGCTATTTTGTGCTTTATTAATTCTTAACATTTCATTAGCTCACAAACTCATTCAAAGACATAAAGTACGAGAACGAGACATCTATTATGTTAATGTTTTGGCTATCTGTATTCGGTTTTATATAGAGGTAGGAAATTCCTAGGAATGAAATGTATCTATTTTAATTTCCTTTGTTCATTAGTAATATCCTAAGGTCACCTTTTTGAAGTGAAGGCGACAAATTTTTCTTTACACGTACGTACTACGCACTATGTATGTATATATATGTCTACAGAGGCAGTCAATTTTAAGTCTCAGTTTCTGTTATAACTTATTCGAATTTGAAAACAAATCCCTACGGTGCGTCCTGGTAATACAATACATGCAACGTTTTTTTGTCTACAATACATGGCGAGCTTTATCTGATGTGAGATTAAATCTTATTACAATATCGATAAATATATGATGAAATAGTAGATGAAACGACATGAAATTTCACAGAAGTTCAATTTATAAAAATTAAAAGTTTATTTACAACAACACATGTGCATATTTATAAGGATGCCATACTTATATGGATATGGATCATACCCAATTAATTTACATCGCTAACGGAATGAAATACGGATGAATAAAATACGTGTAAGAACACATTCAAGCACATCACATCATCTCGATATCTTTACCTTTGTATCTTGAAAGATTTATAATGGTCATTTTGTTATCCTTGACAAGTTGAGCACGGAATGTTTAGTTTTGCAGCGATCTCCTTTTCTTCCTTCATTAGGAAATCAGGCTCCCGTCTGAAACTAGCAGGCAGCGTCTCATAGTGTGGGTTTTCTTTCCAGAAATTAATTGCGTATGTTTGTACATCATGCAGGTGTGCTAACTCTGCCTTGTCTAATTCCTTCAATTCGTTTTTTTCTATATAATCCGCGTGCGAGACTGTGGTGTAGCATTCCTCTCTCATTGGACAAACCTGGTGCGAGAACATTCCTAATACTCAGTAAATAATTGCACATGGATACATAATGGTCGGTTTCTTCTAAAGTTAATTTCGCAACTTCTTTAGACTGAAGCTTTACAATTGCTAGAGCCGCTTCCGATATTACCCAGTGGTTTGGGTGCACCTTACTTTCAGAGTTTGCAGAAATGAAATTTTCAAAAATTTTCACAACTGGTTCACCGGTTTCTGCAGACTCATCTTCAGCCATGTCGGACTGCTCATAAAGGGACTCCGCGAATGAGCTTATGAATGAAGAGCACATTTTATAAGGGCACTTTTCGCACTCCCAGTCCTTTTCATAATCTGACGCATCTACGGGCAACATGTAACCCTCCTTACATTTAAAACATTTGACTGCTGCAGCATTAGTATTTAAGTCTGTGGGATCCACACATCTTCTGCATTTGCACTCGAATTCAGCCCGCTCCCGGATTTTCTCTTGACGTTTCAGGAAACCAAACCTGCTGAATTCATGATTGTAGCATAGGCTAAGCATTTCCCCTTCTTTGATGTCAACAGTTGGACGAACCTTCATAGTAAACGATGGTGAATACGTTATAGCCCACGTACAGTTCGGGGTGCAAGAGTGACACATTAAACTGTATATTGGAAAAAGGCATTCTCCAAATCTGTCATTTAAAAATCAATAATGTAAAACGATGAGTCATTCAATGAATCCGACTAACAGTAAGCAGTGAATAAATACGAAATGGTCATTAGAAAATAGACTTACGATGGACTTCCATCTTTTTTCTCCACCCTTTGAAAGGAATAGCTATTAACGTTAATTATACCAAGCACACGCATCCAGTCGTCTTCTTCTCCAAAGTTTGAAAGTCCAAAATTTTCCTTGAAATCGGCAAAATCTGGAAAAGGGGTGATTTCAAGTTGAGTCCGCCATTGTAGTCCCTGAAGTTGCTCCCAAAGTTTCGGGTTCCTTTCTTTTATTAAAAGTCCACGAATGATTGCAATAGCTTTATAGCATGGCTGTATGTCCATATTTGGCGGAAAGGCAACTTTGTGTTGTACGAATAAATGGCATTCATTGTTCCTATGTAGTTGGAACTGCAATCCAGTAAAATATTATACATAGAATTCATCATATAAAATTGATTAAAAAAATATTTATAAAAGTAACATCAATTTATTAGTTTTGTAAAATTCAATCCAACTTTCGTTTTCTGTTTGCTATCTTACATTATTACAATCTGCACCGCAAATTGGCCAACTACAGGATGCACACCGGTTACTGCTGTTGTCATCATTCATAACCATGCAGCATCCCAAACATAAAGGGGTGTTATAATCCTCAACTAAATCCGCACTCGGTCCAAAAAATGCTGGAGTATCATCAAACAACAGCTCGCCAGCTTTCAGATCACGCTTTGCCCTCAAAAACAGTCCAAATTGGGGATCACCATCCAAAAGAAAAGGAGAATTCTCTAATGACTTGTGCAATAATGACATGTCACTTTCACTGCAACTACCTTCTTCCAAACTTTCACCGGATTTGGTCTCATCCACTGGCGCAGTAAGTTTTACTCGCTTTACATCCAAGTCCCGAACCTATATCAGAAAACGACCAGTAAACTTATCAATGACCAACAAATAACAACTCACCATTTTCGTAAGTTTAATTTAATTTAATTTAATTTACTGTTTCTTACCCCGTTAATATCCATATTCGTATCCATTTCGCAAAACTGAATAAAAATACTAATTAATTATACCAATCCAAAATAGTTTTAAAAAAGTAAAAACGTGCGGTGGTCACGTGTGTGTTGTCATTTGCTGTTGCCTGTCACTGTGAGCTGCTTGTGCTATATAAAAACCCAGTCTCTCAAAAAGCACATGACTGTTTAAATTTCATGCACTCACTCTCAGCTGACGACCTTGGTGTCCTTTTGCAAATACATATTAATGCATTGCACCCAACCTAAGCCCCACCCACCAACTGGATTGAGCCCAATCCGAAATTCAGTTCCAGTTTACCTATGTATGTATTATGGTGAATACACTGCACGCACCCGGTATGCACCGCACTCGCACTTGTCTTATTTCGAACATTGGAAGTATCGGAACTATTACATTACCAATACCGGCAATACCCATTTTTTGGTACCTCGTAGTAGTTTCGGGGTTTGTCTGCCCATCGACAGGACAGGACACAGGCTGGACGTGGTAGTACTGGTAGTGGTGGGCATTCGGACATTGGCAATGGACATCCAACTTGTAGGTTGTCGCTTGCTGTCACTGTCAGTTGATCGTGTGGTGATGTGATTGTGATTGGAATGAAAAATTGGAAACACGTACTATCAACTATACGCCACTGCCTACTGACCACACGCCTACATAATTTACAACTGCATTTAAAATTTAAAGTAAATGTAAGTAAAGCGCTTTTAATTGTTTTTACGTTTCCCTTTTTTGTTTATTTCCCATCACATGCACGTGATGACTGATGAGGTGGGGATAAGATCGCATGTCACCTGTGTTTGTGTTACCTCGAAAATACGCTGCACAAAGAGAACGTGAGCAGAGGAGCAGGAGCAGTGACAAGCTCGAGTGATTGTCGGTGGCAGTTAAGTTGCAATAAACATATAGAAAGGTTAGTAGTCCTGTTAATTAAGTTGATCTTGATTAAATTCATAGTTGCATCATGGATAGGCATTAATCTCGTATGAGACACGACGACTGCTCGATTAGGTATTCACATTGTAACGATGAATGCTAAAGAATTTGCTCAATCTAATCATTATAGGTAGGTATGGTTTTGGTTTGGAATATTTTGTTTTTGAAAGCGCAAAGTTACATAATAGCTATTTAATTCCAGATTTACTGATTTGTGAGAGTGTGCCAGTGTAACCAATCTATAGGAAGTAAAACTGAACCTGTTGTGTTGTATTTTATCTTATCTTTATCATTTTAAACAAAACAAAATGTTTCATTGGTTGACAGAGAACAAGCCAAAATAAATTGAGTCACTATTAGGCACGATTGCTCAGCACACTTACGATTTTAATTTTCAACTAGTCATTATTAATATTTAACTTTAAAAGTCATGTGTTTCTGCTTTGTTTGCAGGTTGGGGAGGATTATCTAAAAATCCTTTGTTTTAGGAAATCGATAAGTAACCATTTCCAGTATTTCCACCATTCGATTCGTTGATAATTGCTACGCACATTACATGCTGCATGCAAGAATAAACCCACAGCGACAACGACAGACGATTGGGGAGATTTCTGTCTTAATTGTGGCTGAGAAAGAGAGATAGGTACAAATAGTACAAAAATTATCTAATAAACGGAATCGTTTTACTATATCTTCCATGGTCAATTCAGCATGGGCACTTCAAGATTATGACAGGATGTAACCATTGACGTTAAGCTATTTCTGTAACCCTAATCTTTTTTGGCATAGGCTGGAAAACAAAAGCACCTTTTGAAAAGACACCAAATGAAGAGATATCAGTGGAAAAAGTCAAAAGTGAAGGAATAAAAACTAAGCTGTATACATTTTTGTGACTTTTTGTGAGCTACTCTGAATGAAATGTAAGCCAACAGACTGATTGTGAATCTGTGCTCAGTGCTTGCTTTAGTGGCTGTGCATAACGTGCCTATTCTTCCAATCTCATCATACACATGCAGCCCTCATAAATCGGAAAGTATGCTGTAGCGGTAATCGTGAAGACATTAACAATACACTTAGTCATATACTCTTGATAAATGACAACTTCCCGTTGGAAACTTCAAAGATGTCTCGTGTATTGATTAAATATTTATGGTCCATCTTCGCCACTGTGGCCGTTTTCGAGACCACAGTCGGAGGCACAGCTGACAAAGGTCACTGCGTAATGTACGATGTGTGCGACGAGTCACCCGTTAATCCAGGAACGAATCTCACTTGCGTTTACAATGGTCCTCCAAAGAAACTCATTGACAGCCTGGATGTTTTAAAAGGCATTTGTCCGGAACTCGTAGAAACGTATGGTGACCAGCTTTGCTGCACAGCGGGTCAAGTAGACATTCTTCAACAAAACCTGGATTTACCAAAGGGAATAATCTCGAGATGTCCAAGCTGTTTTTATAATTTTCGGCAAAGTGTTTGTGAATTAGCTTGCAGCCCCAATCAGTCATCATTTATGAACGTGACAAAAACTATGAATAGCAGTATGAAACCAGGTAAAGTTTGCCTAGACAAAAGGTTGAAAAACGAAACTCAGAAATTACAATGGATTAATTAGTTTGCTATGATTTTTCTTTTTCTTTTATCCAATCATATAGGGACCCTAGCTGTGACGGAGATTCAATTTTATGCGAATAATGATTACATACAAGGAACCTTTGAGAGTTGTAAAAGTGTATTTATGAGTGCCACAAATGAGCCTGCAATGAATGTACAATCTCATTAAACTTTTTAAAAATTCACCTCGTAGAGTTCTTTATAAAAATCATTTTATTTTACGAAATTATAATTTCTTTAAAATTTAGCTGCTTTGTGGTCCCTGGGGGTCATACAGATGCAGTGCTCACAGATGGTATGACTTCATGGGAAGCACTTCAAATGGATATAGCCCTTTTGACATCAAATACATTTATACCTACAACAATTACACAGGCCCGTTCAGCCCATTCCTTCCAGATAGTGTATTTAAATGCAATGAAAGGATAAATGTTAGTAGTATTTGTTTACAAGGCAAAGTCAAATAATTTCTTTTTATAATGCTAATAATAAGTAAATACTATAATTTTCGCTCCCTGTACTTTACACTTTTGCAGAACGAAACATCGCCCTGTGGTTGTGTGGATTGCGAAGCATCATGTCCTGCTCCAAAGCCATTTCCACCTTTGTATCCTCCAACCTGGAAACTGTTTAATGAAGATGGTATTTCCGTTTTAATGGGTGTGATTTGCGTTTTTGGAAATCTCTTGATTGCATTTTTGGTGATAATTTCATCCGATGATGTGAAACCTGTTGAGAGAAATGAAAACGCAAGATCTGAGTCTACAAGAAGTTCCCATAGTCCACACCATGATGAAACGAGTAGTAATTCCCCACAGCATCATCAAACTAATCACCATGACCAGAACCGACTGCTTCCAGACGGAGAAGTTATGGCTATGTATCCCCTTGCCCAAACCAGTTTACTTCATAGTTTACAGCAGTCAATCAAAAAAATGTTTGGAATTGTCGGAAGATGTTCGTAAAAAAGATTATATTACATCAAGTAAATATCAAATTGATATTGTTCTACCCGAAAAAGTTGTTAATATGTTATTTTTTGTTTTTTCAAATCTAGGTTTTGCTAACCACTTTTATGCAAGTTTGGTGCTCTTACTACTTCCACTTGGTTTATCAATTGCTCTTGTGACGCCGTTTTTCAAGATTACGACGGATCCAGTAGAACTGTGGGCCAACCCCCATTCCCGTACAAGAATTGAAAAGAACTTTTATGACAAAACTTTCACTCCATTTTTCCGCACTGAGCAGATTATAATTGCATCGGCTAATCCTACTTTCACACGAGTAAACTCAGATGGTGAAAATCAAACGTTCGGGCCAATTTTTCAAAAGGAGTTTATGATTGTACTTAGCAAGCTACAATACGATCTTGAAAATTTAAACAACGGAAGCCTACTGAACATCTGCTTGAAGCCGTTAGAGACAAATTGCACAATATTTAGCTTGATGGAATATTGGCAGAATTCGCTAGAAAATCTAAATCAAACTGTCGGCAACTACACTTATCTGGATCACTTTTTATTTTGTGCGAAGAATCCAACCAGCATGAAAGACGCTACTGATCTTCACCAAAGCTGCCTTGGAAGATTTGGTGGCCCTGTAGACTCGAAACTGGTGCTTGGAGGAATCTCATCAAATGACACTGACGATGACGCCTTCATGCTCGCAAACGCCACTGTTTTAACATTTGTGGTCCGAAATCATGTTGATGATTTCAAAAATGAAGAAGCAAAACAGTGGGAGTCTGCGTTCATCAGCTATATGAAGCACTGGAGTGAGGAGCATGAACACATGCTAAATATTTCAGTGTCTTTCAACTCAGAGCGATCAGTTCAGGATGAACTAAGCCGAGAGAGCAAAGCAGAAGTGACAACTATTTTGATCTCCTACATTATCATGTTCATTTACATAGCCATGAGCTTAGGATTTGGGGAATATTTCGTGTATTTAGTAAATAAATGCACCTGGCGGAGATATTTCTGGTGGCAACAGGTAAAAGTTGAATAGGCAGAGTTAATTGAAACTGCTCATTTGTTTAGGTCCAAGAATAAACTAAAATTAAGACTATTTTATGTACACCTCACAGATGAATCGCCGTCACTCCGTTAGTGATTCAGAGGAACAGGATGAACTACATCCAGCCTCTGCTGCATCTCATCCTTTCAGACAATGTTTTCCTCGTCTTGTTCTGTCACTGGTTGGCGTCTGCCTTGTTTTACTCTCCGTTCTGGCCAGCATTGGCTTATTTTCTTTCTGTGGTGTTCCCGCCACACTAATCGTGATGTACAATGTTTTCCTCGCCTTGTTCTGTCACTGGTTGGCGTCTGCCATTGTGCAAACGTATGACAGGATGTGGTCTTCATCAAGCTCTGACAATCTCTCAAAATCAGTACCTGAAAAGATAGGAGCAGTCATGGCAGATATTGGACCCAGTCTTCTTATCAGTGTCAGCTCGGAATCTGTTTGCTTTTTCATCGGAGGTCTGGTGGCGAAAATGCCTGCGGTAGAGACTTTCGCATATTATTCAGCAGTTGCTTTGATTGTAGACTTCCTTCTCCAGATCAGCGTGTTCTTAGCAGTATTTGCCGTTTGCGAGGAAGCACGTAATGGACAAGGAGAAAATGATGGGCATCAGGACCAAAATGAACAAATGATTATAAACAACGACGTTACTGCTGAGGAGCCGTCAACATCAGCTGCATCCACGTCTCAACCGATACCACAATCTCCAACCAGACACGTTGTGTCAGTGGATTCGGATCAAAGGAATACTAACGGAGTGGTGTCTATGATAATTTCATATTGCTACGCCCCATTTATTCTTTCTTCTAAATGGATGCGGCTTGGAATATTGGTCTTGTTTTATTCGTGGCTATGCCTCAGTGTCTCCTTAGTTCACAGAGTTGATGTTGGCTTGGATCAAAAGCTTTCGATGCCGAGTGATTCTTACGTGTTGAAATATTTTAAGTAAGTTATGTAAATGTAGCTACCATTGAGCTTTATTGCATAATAAACTTTATTTAGATAGCATTAATATAACTTGAAAATATTTGTAAATTTCAGCTCACTAGCGGAATATTTACAAGTGGGGCCACCAGTGTACTTCGTGCTTGCATCCAATGAGTCTGCTCCATCGCTCAGCAACACATCTGTTCAGAATGATATAGCTGCAAGTGGATCCTCCTCCAGTCTTGTATCCCAAATATTCTCTGCGTCCAAAATCTCCAACGAGTCATACATTGCTAAGCCAGCATCAAGTTGGGTAGATGATTACATTGACTGGGCTTCCAACACTGACAATTGCTGCAAAATTACTAAAGATGGTCACTTTTGCCCTAGCAGTGACAGCTCCTGTGATCAATGCAATATTGTTGTTAACGATTCAAGAATTAGCCCAGAAGATTTCCGAAAATATATTTCATTCTTTCTTATGGACATTCCAACAGAAGACTGCCCAAAAGCTGGACATGCGGCGTATGAGCATGCTGTCAGTTTAAGGAACATTAGTAATCAAACCGAAGTAGTTGCAAGTTACTTCATGTCTTACCACACCGTACTGAAAACTCCCGATGATTATGTTAATGCTTTAAAGCAAGCTCAATATTTAAGTGCCAATATAACGGAAACACTCCGTAATGAATTTTATGTGTTTCCGTATTCCGTTTTTTATGTGTTTTATGAGCAGTACTTAACCACATGGCACCAGGTGTTACTTAATCTTAGCTTGGGTTTGCTAGGGGTTTGTCTTGTTATTTTTATTGGGACTTTTTCACTGAAGGAAACAGCTCTAGTTTTTGTAACAATTTTGTGCATCATCACTGACCTGATAGGAATGATGTACGTTTTCAGAATCAGTCTTAATGCTCTCAGTTTAGTAAATCTAGTCATGGCTGTGGGTATCAGTGTCGAGTTTTGCGTCCATGTTGTGTGTGCATTTTCACGAATCAAAGAAGATTTACCAAATGTCGAAAAGTCCAGAATTGTGCTGGGAACTGTAGGAAGTTCGGTGTTTTCAGGAATTATTACTCTAACAAAAATTTGTGGAATTATTGTGTTAGGATTTGCGAAGACAATGATCTTTGAAGTCTTTTACTTTAGAATGTATCTGTTGATAGTTCTGATAGGAGCTACTCATGGACTCTGTTTTCTTCCAGTACTAATGAGCTTCGTTGGGGGTGGATAAATATCCACAGATTCTCTATATTGAACGAAAATACATCTTCAATTACTTTTGATTTAGATGTAACGTATCCAGCAATATTATACCTAATACATTATGCAAGATTTCTAAAGAGATCTTTGATACAAAAAATCCCTTATTAATATCGCCCATACACATATAAAATTATTCATGTATTTATTTAAATATTTAGATTTATTCTTTAAGCTGCTTGCTTTATCTGTATTTTTATAACTACTACATGTACTGTATGCCGTATTGAACGAACCTAAAATGAACAACTGAAATAATACATCACATCCCTTTGGATTTACTTTAAGTCTGATTGTTTTATATATTTGTAGTTGTAAAACTTGTAAATAAATAGCCTGAGTTCCAAGTTCCAATGAATGAAACCGGATTGAAAGATGATAATGAATACACAGTGATATAAAGATGTAGTTCATGTCATGTATTGGAATATCATGAAGATTTAGATGGAAAATAAATAAGATTTTGAGAACATGATTTTTAAACTGCCATGGAAGAGCTTATAATGGAGTGCCTTTTACTTTTACCAGGATACTTTTTTGTACGGACAGACAGAACCCGAATTTTGTTTGCAAACTACAATATTACACATAAATTCATGGTAACACATTATAATCTAGAATTTGTTCACAGACAGATCGATATGCCATACGACTTTCGTTACACGTTAAATTGTCCCATAAATTGATTATTTAACCGTTGTAAAATTCATTTACAATACACGTACCTATTTCATCTCTGTCCAGCCTACCTTAAAACTCCAAACTGTATTTCATCATTATTCTACTGACCTTTGTCCGTCTCGTCTCTTATATTTAGCGTCTTATTTTTTACGATGCATATATTTCATCTCTGTCCAGCCTACCTTAAAACTCCAAACTGTATTTCATCATTATTCTACTGACCTTTGTCCGTCTCGTCTCTTATATTTAGCGTCTTATTTTCAAGCTTTTGACAATGCGACAAATTCTCTTATCAACTTGTGTACTTGTGTCATTCCTAATCCTCTCATTTAGCCGTCTAGGAAATGGTTCTGAATCAAAATTAATTCATTATTGAAAATACAAAAACTACGCAGTTAAACTAGGTATCCATAATTTGATTTTAAGTTTTTCTGTATAATCAGCTCGACAGTGTTACGCGTGTCTGAATGTAACGCCCACCTTCGACTACATGAACGAAGTAAAATCAGAAGCAGTCTATTCATCCTGTTATTTTCACACTAACATTACCTGCAAACCTCCAATGAATAAATGCTACGTTGAAGTAATAAGGATGGAGGATACGTCAACTATCGACAAAGGCTGCGCCAATGAAACGGAGGCAAATAAATGCTCACCTTACAAACCTACTGGTCAGAGATGTGTATGTGCGAAAATGTTTTGCAACGCGGACATTGAATTAGCAGGTGGGACATACTTCGAAGGCCTAATAACTGGGGAGCAGGATGAGGATAGCAGTGCTAAAAGGACTCGGCTTCCTAGTCCCGGTGTAATTTGCTCGATGGTGGCATTCCTTTTAATGTTTTTTAACTGCATACATTACTCAGGTAGAAAGTTAATAGATAAATAGAAGTTTTAAATAAAATTATTTGTTTATAATTCGACCTTTTTACTGTTTTCTGCAGCTCAGATTATGTGCTGTGAAGGAGTTATTGAACTTATGAAAAAAGTCGATGGCAAACCGAGGCCGTGTGCAAACACTGGCACCGACTGCACCAACATCGGCTGTGAAAAAAACGCTTGCGACCCCATTCACGATTTCCATAATCCCGATTCGTGCTATAATGTCAGTTGTGAAGCGGCTGCCTCAATGCATGACTACGAAGAAGAAGATACTACTCTCTATGCCTGTAGAATCCTATATTACGAAGCTACTTCTGCAGAGGGAGATGAATCAACTGGAATTTCACTGGATTCGAAGCAGTACGCAAAACAAGAGTGTTTCGTTTTGGGCTCCGATGAGGATATCAAAATGGGCTGCTACTTCTCTCCGAAGATCTTTTACCTAGATAAAAACTTAAGAATAACTCAGACTAAAGATTGCTACTGCTGTAAAGACTTTTGCAACATGAACTTAGTAAATACCTGCGCTGCCCTACACGACAGTATAAAAGGAAAGGAGGATACTTGCTCTAAATCTCCACAAATGCGATGGAATGTTTCTGGAACTATTTCATTAATGATTGCTATAGCTTGCTACTATTTTAA
>JAHZND010001674.1:0-20155 GCA_027744115.1 Acrocyrtus sp. NNG-2020 | reverse complement strand
TTTTTTTTGAACAATTGTTTCTCGTTTAGCTAAAAAAGCCTAACACAAAATAAAATTTTGACATCTTTGCCTGTTTGGAATGGACAGAGTAAATTTCACTACAAAATAAAAATACTTTCCTTGAAAAATAGAAAATCTGATTAGAAGTAACTAAGCTTCTGTGAGCTTGATATCCGGCTCAAAGCCTAAATTTCCACCTGGTGAGCTCTCAAACATGAAGCCAAAGTCTAAACAGAAAATATTTTTAAAAGTACGTTTAGTACATATTAAAAAATATTTTTTTTATTAAAAGTTGAACCTATTTCAAACAAATATTCATACCAATGTGGATAATGTGACCATCGCCATCTAACATAATGTTCCCGTTGTGTCTATCCTTAATCTGAAGGAGGAAGCCTATCACACTGTAGGCCGCCATTGACTTGATAAATTTCCTCCTGGCGTCCTGAAAGGCGCGAGTGTCCTCTTCGCCATACTGCTTTTTGAAGTAGTCATACAGTGTTACATCTGTTTGGCGTCCCAGTTGATCTCTTGACTTTGCGTTAGGAACGCACTCGATCACACCATTCTACATACATATAGTGTAATTCATACATAAGACTACTGAACGGCATATAGGTATACCAATACCAGTACCTACGCCTACTCAAATTTGTCACAACTTACCCCAGGTGCGGTAGCAACAACCCTATACGGAAATAGGTACATGTCAAGTCCAACCTGCTCGAAAATGTTTTTGAATAGGGATATGACTTGAAGGGCGAGCATGTCTTGTCTGACGTCGTCACCGACTTTGAAAATTGCGGCTTGCCACACTTCTTCTTCCATCCCTACAATAAATTCAGAACCCCCGGCTCCTCCATGTTGAGTACCAGCCATGGGCAACTCTGTTTCACCAAGTCCGACGCTCTCTACTTGTGTGATCCCGCAACGTCTCACCTTAAACCTGGCTAGAAACGGTGCTTTAGCCGCACTATAAATAAGGAAAACAAATAATTAAAATTATGTCAATCGAAATTAGCCATAACATAGTGTGCTACATGTTAACATAACATAGCAAGTGCAACTTGTTTTTAGTTACTACCTCTGCATGGGGGTCCCGCTCTTGGCATCGATATCCAGTACCAGCGCTTCCGGATTCGATGGGAGGTAGCAACCCTGCTGCACCTCTACCTTGGCGAGTTCCTTTAAGCACGCATTTTTCCTTTCAGGGCCCTTTGGGAATCTCCTGATTTCCCCAGATATACCCGTAATTTTCTCAAAGAATGTGAATTCCTTCTCATAAAAGTTCTTGGCATGACCAGAGAGTGACGAAACAATTGATTTTATTAGGGACTCTAGCGTGTCCGCAAGTTCAGCTGCAAGAGCAGAAGGAAATACTGCATTAACCACTCCAAACTAAAATTATATTTTTTTGTAAAATTATAAAATTTATAGTGGACAACTTTTACACTTACGATCTCGTTGGTGACCTTCCTCATCAAGAAATATGTTAGTCTGCATGTTCCAAATTAGCTGATGAGCCACCAGCTGCGACTTCTTTGCAATGTTCTTTATGAACTCGCCCACGTAGCCCATATGGTCATGTCTCAAGCTCTGCACTAGTTGTGGAATGTAGAAAAGGACAGCGTCCGCCGGATAGCTGTGCAGCGTTTTCACAGCGTACTGAGCCGTGATCGGGTGAGTTGGGTACTGCCTACTGAAGAAGGAGAGTGCTCTAATTGGAGAGCACGGTGCCCAAGTTAGTACTGCACTCAGCTCGGGATAGTCTCCAACTATTGCGTCTGGCGTCACCAAGTACATTAATGCTTCCGGGATGTGCATGACAGAGTCCGGAAACTGCCTTACGAGGTGCCCTACTTCATCCACGACCACAGACTTATCAGTTGACTTGAGTCTTCTAGGGAGAAACACTGCCAAAATGGGGCTCACGTCCCAAGCAAGTCGAACGGAATCCCTCCACATTTTATCTGAACTCTTCATTGCCCTCCACGTATTAATTGTACTCTCTCCAGGGAGGGCCAGCTCAGGAGCGTTGAGTGGATTGTGCCATGTCATAAGCACATCAATTTCCTGCGCCAACAGCTCCAAAATCAAGTTCCGTTTTTTCATCATCTCTTTCAAGCTGTTTCTCTCAAAGACCTCGTTCCTCTGCTTGTTGATACGGATCCGCTGATGGTCCTTCTTTGCGTATACTGTGTTCATCCAGCCGTCACTAAACCGAATTTCTGTCACTGGAAGACTTTCTGGCAGTCTATTTTGCTATAATAATAGTATTACGATAATAATAAGTGATTGTTCTTTTTTGAAATTTTACATTAGCTAATAATCAGTTGGCTAACTTACAAATGGAACTCGAGATGTGGCATCCACCATAGGCCGGATATGCTTCTTGTCGTTATGGAGTATTTGCCAGAACTTGAGCACCACTTGGAGATCCTTCCTGAGCTCCATGGCGTCCGTGGATGGGACCGAGTATCCCTGACAGAAGTAGTCCAGACATGCTGCGTAGATCCTTTCCCGAACAATTGACTTTTTAAGATGGGGGTGTCTGCTCGTATCATCCTGAACTATGCTCAGAGCACAAGTGAGAAGTCGAAATCGTGGGCGGAGCGCAAGTATATGACGTGTCATGCTTCGGTCAGCACCCACAGTAAATGGGAACGTGCGGTGTATTAAGTACAAAAACATTTCGACGAGGTCATCATTGCATCCTTTGCTGTTTTCAACCAACTCACAGATAAAGCTTATCCAGATGTCGTGGGGGATGATGTTTGGGAGCATCAACTTTAGATCACAGCCTTCATACGCGGACAGAGGGCTGGTACATATAGGAGTAGCTGAAAATATTCCGATTCTTCGCTCCACTGTGCTCTGCCAGGAAGCTAACATTTCCAGCATGAAGGCAAGTGTAAAGTCCTTCCGGGCACTGAGCAGCCACTGCCAGCACTCGCAACAGCTCCGAAGCACGGCCTCTGTAAAGCGGAGAATTGGAGCCCAGCACACGGCGTGGAGTAGCGATCTATTAAGACCTTCGTGGCAAATGAGAAGAGAGGTTGCAAGCCAAATGCTTTCCTGGAAGGTTTCCTCACTCACGGAAGGATCAGTATCGTCCTTCGAAAGACACTGGATCAGTCGGCACACAATCGTACTCAATTTTTCTATTTGGAGCATTCCTTGAACCTGCCCCAAAAAGTGGTTGCGCATCGTCAGGGAAGAGATGCAGCGCGGAATGCTTGTCTTTACGCAGTTTGGCCGCTTTTCCAAAGAAACATCAGGAAGGGATGAAGCACACAAATTGAGTCCGGCAAATTTCAATAGTCCTTCAGTTGCCATAGCCAGCCCGGAATGATTCTGAAGGGCGTCAAAAGAGTTGATGTTGACATACTCTTCCAAGTGGGACCGGGTTGTTTCAGGTGCCCACTTCATTGCCTCCTGGAGGAAGCCTTTACATCTCTCGGCGTAGTCACGGACCATTGCCTCTCTCGCTTCCATATTGTCCATAAACTGAATTTGGTATGGAGTATTGTTTATCGGTTGGGTCGTGTTGTCCAGATTAGGATTGGTCGTGAGACTATTGGAAAGCACTTCCAAAATGTCCAGCATCGTGTGCAGTACTGTCCGACTCCAGAGAAGATGAGGAAATCTGGAAATGAAAGGGAATTTATAATATTATTATAATACCTGACTAAATTTCTGCCCTTGAAACTCGTCTTCGACATCATACAACTTTGTAGTTTCAAATTTCAATTTTGGACTTACTTTTCCACAAGACCAGATAGAAATTTATCTGCAACTTTTCTAATCTGTCTGTTTACATGATTAAATTTCACAAGCAAAAATTGCGCATGTTGTTCCAGCTCCTTCTCCCTCTGGGAGTCTCTATCCCGTTTCGTCAGAACAACGAGGAATTGCTCAAACACCTTTTCAGCCACGCACGAGAAGCAATTCCACAGCCCATTTTTCTCTTTCTGAATGGAGGGCTCGCATAAGTAACCGAATATTTCTTTGAAGCTTGGTTCAGGCACAGTTTGGATTCGAAGAATTTCCAGCCAGTATACGGACAGGACATACGCGCACTGCGGGAACTGGAGACCCCGCACAATCGACGTCACATCTGTTGAGCACTTGTCCAGCAAGTTTAGAATTTTGTTTCTTAGCTCCTGTAGTTCAATCTGAATAAAATTTAAGATTTTTATAGAAAAATTTATTTTATAAAAAATAATAGTTATAATAGAAAATCTAGTTAAATCTAATATTTCATCTTTACCGGAGAAACCGCTTCAGCACGGAGCGCTGAAGTGTACTGCAGCTCCCTGAGCTCTGATCTAATGCTCGTCCTGCAAATGAGAAGTGGGCTTTTCGAAGCAATTTCCTGCACGCCCTCATACCATTCTCCAGGCCACAGCCCGCAGTTCTCCTGTGAGCTTACAAAGCCCATGATAATACAATATAGCCAAAAATCTCGAAACAACTTGTGGAGCCTCGGTTTTACATCTGAAATCGGCGGAATTCTCCTTAGAAGAAGGGCAATCACTGGAATCAGTATTCCAAGATTTCCAGCAGAGGATGAAGCTTTGACAGTGGCAGGTGATTTATCAGCAGCGCGCTTTCCTTCTAATCCCAGCTGCACAAACAACTCAAGAAGGCGAACGAGGAGGTCATTCATTAATGGCTCTCCCTCCAAGTTAAGCGCAATGTTGGCTAGTGCATTCATCACGGAGCCACTGATATGTCTGTACTTGCAATCCGGATTTTCGGCATATGTGGAGGAGCTCGCCTCCACTGTAAACATGACAAACATTTTCATCACTTCCTCGTACACGTAATTCTCGCATTTGGCAATCACAATACAAGCCAACTGGTCCACTATTAAGATGTCCAACACCGGTGGCATTTTTCCCACGCGCTGTTGTAGAAAGTGAAGCACTGACTCGGTCGTTTTTGCAGTCTCCTTAAGTGCTACGGCGACATGTCCCAGCATAACAATTGAGTTTGTCAGAACAAGCAAAGAGTTCTCCGTATCGTGTGAGGTTAGGTCATCGTCGTGTCCGAGAGGCTTCTCTGCTCCAGTTTGGCAGTCTTTCCACTCCTTTTCCGCCATAAACACTCGATTACTCACTGAGGCGAGGAAAGCTTGCACCGAGTGCGCTTCTAAGCTGAGTCCAGCCTTCAAAGCATGACACAAGTTTTCAATTGCGACATCTCTCAGCCTCTGAAATGCGGCCATTTGAGTATCATCCTTTTTCCATACATCCTCCAGTGTTTGCACGTCTTTTTTAATTTAAAAAATACTTTTAATATTTTTTAATTTACAAAGTTTTGTGACAAAATTTCATGAGACAACTTTAAATAAATCCGTTAAATGTGAAGCTTACTGGAAGCCTTGGCGGACTCCTTATCATACAACCGAGCCAGTATTGGAGACGGTCCGATCAGGAACTCCTTGAGGTAGTGAATGCTGGAAGAAGCTATAGTAGGGAATTTGCAGGCGAGATCACCCAAGCCCTAAAATACAAAATAATACATCTGTTGTAACCAAATTTTTAACTTTTTAACAAAAATTTACCTAATGAATTTTGTCATACCTGAAGACACACGACGAGAAGTGGCATATGAGCAAGTGCCAATTTATTTGCATGCGTGTCATTAATTTTCTCCGCTAGTCGGCAGCAAAGGCTGTCCGCCCCTAGAAAAATATTTTTTTAGATGATAAATTAGTCGGTCATGAATTTGCTAGCCGGTCCAGTTACTTTTGAATTATTTAGTATATCAAAACCAACAGATCATGTACAAGAGTACATCTTTCGCAATTCACACCACTGCTGAGATAATTAATTAGCAGTTAATATTTTTTTTAAAAATATTTTTGGGAGGATTACTATGCTAGATAGGACAACGCACTCGAAAACATTAATTGTTTTAGGGACAAGTTAAAAACGGAAAGGACGATTTTTATTTTTACAATTTTAAATTTTAGTAGGAAAGGACTTCTTTTTTACTTGCGCACTTATTGATGACTGCCCTCTCTCTACTTTTTGAGCCAATACCAGTTAAAATTTCATTGATAAAAGAGATTTCATTGACAACTAAAATAAGAAGAGAGTCATTTTAAATCAGAAATGCGAAAATGATTTCGAAATGAAACCCCTAGCTCAATACTGCTTCTCTCCCGTTTTGACCGTTGATCTTACCCGACTCATCTCCGATTGCCCAAACCAACAGCTCCACACAGTTTGCATTGGTTTGAACATTCATTCTGAATTTTCCACAGCGTTTTGCCCCATTTTCTCCACTTTCCTATAAGGAAGAAAGAAAATTAATTGTGTTCGTATTTACATTAACTTTAATTTACATTCAATTGGGTTAGCATAATACCTCGGCACTTCTTTTGGAATAGCGAAGTAGCTCCGTTTGGCCAGAGAGAAAGAGTCCCTTGACGAATTCCTGGACTTCTTTTGTGAATGGAGTAGGAAGATCCTGGTGCCGATGGAGACACTCCTTCAGCAAGGAGACCAGGACCAAGTTGAGGATTTCACTCACAGTTCTGCAAATAACACGAACAAGTTTCAAAGCTATAGATAAGATTAGGATTTTGGAAAGTATAAATAAACTATGGTAAAAGTACTTGTAATGCGACGACTTCTCTGTCTGACACGCCCTCACATCAGCAAACCAAACGTCTAGTTTACTAAGCACAGTTTGATCCAGCAAACACTTTGCGGTTTGAAGGACAGACTACAAAAAAATAAAAAATAATTCCGAGTTAACCTTTGTCCGAAAATGACTTTAAATAAGTGCAATTTTTTTACCTGAAGCTGTGCGACAGTAAACTTGACCAGTAGAGGTTTATTCTTGTAGGAGGCGTATGATGATCCTTGCTTCCGGAAGAATACTGTCGCATAGTCTATCTCACTCTTGGGCATAGCAGTAACCGTAAACCAGTTAACCTGCTCTGGATGCTGATCATTGCTCACGATAGGAACTCCAAATGATGTGGAAAGTGATCGTGGAATCACAGAACGAAAATTTGGAATCGACTTTACCCCCTTCTCGTCCTTCCTGGCGACGATAGGAGCCTTTGGCTTTGGAAATATTAAGGTGAACAGTGGGATTGTTTGCTCTTCAGTTTCTCCGTAACGGCCAAATGCTCTTGCAACTCCGAGGAGAATTGGAAGTAGGACGTCAACTACATGTTCCTTCCGGTGGGGATCTGGCTCAGGAACTCCTATTGCTTCGGTTGCACTCTCCCCTACCCTTTGTAGCATGTCCAGTTGCAAACCAATAATTTCCTTCCGCTCCTGATCATTGCTTAGAATAGCCACGTCACTGAGTAAGGTGGTCAGTAGGAAGGAGACTTTCTCGGCGAGGGAGATTTCTGAAATTTTTCATTATTTTAACATAAATTTTAAGGTCAAATATATTCTAATTGTAAATAATAGACAAGGGCACCCCCACTCACTTTCATGCAACCCAAATGTGAAGGCCCACTGACACCTGGGAAGGGACTTGTACAATGTCGTCAAATACGGCAGTAATTTCTGCCTATGCTGGAGACCCGATTCAATAAAGTATATGCCAAGAGCCATGAGGGCATCTTGCCCTCGCTCATCAATACGATAAATCCCATTCTGGCTTGGGGTTGGACAAAGGTCAATCAGACGTTGCACCTAATAATTAACAAATACACAAATACAAACAACTCTACAAAAGTCTACTTTAGGATTATTTTTAGTATAGGGAAATAACATAACTACCATGCACATACCCATCAAAAGGAATTAATGGAGCACGCAGCAATTAATGTAAAAACTCAGCTTACCTTTTCAAACGGTGTCGGCTTCATTGCCGCCAGACATCGTGCCAAGTGCTCCACCGTCTTCGCGAAGAAGCTTCTGTGATCATTTAGCCTCATTATAGCTTATTGTTGAGCTTAACTTTTTTCACAACTTATCTAACTTTTTCCTAGGTACAAATTTTCAAACTTGTACCTTCAAACTTTAAACTTTTTTTGTTTTGATTTTACAATCATTATTGCGTACTCTTCGCTCCAAACACAAACACTGAGTTGCAATCTTCCTATAATTATCCACTCTTATCATAGATAAAATAATTTGGATAAAATAAACCGATAACTTTCCCATCAGTCCAGTTACTTCCACCCCTGCTCCTCCAGTAGGAGAGAGAGCTTATCACACATCTTCAGTTACTCACAGCCTGACATCATTCATCGTTTCTGGGGCGATAAGGAAGAAAATTAATTGTAACTTGCTTATCACTATCACTAATTTCCTAGTATTCAAACCAAAACATGCTCATATGCTCTCACCATGTCATGCTCCTTTATACACATTTCTGTACACCGTGCAGTGTAGAAAGGCGTGAGTTTCGCAAGGACGGACAGAAGGGAAGCCAACAAAACAAATACAATGCAGTACAGTAACAGCTGAACACGAGGCGAGTCACCCAATTCTGTACGTAGACAGCATAATATCTATCATTTATTGCAAAACTGAAAAATTGTGCGATAAATTAGGTTGCAATAATAATCATCCCAAACGCTATATATGGCTAAAGCACCATTGCAAAACTTTGATTGTTAAAGAGCTAAAGTTCCCTATCCTGCTACTATATTGCATAATGTAGGTCGATAAAAATGAGCGATTATCACTATTTTTTACAGTTGAAATAGTTGGTAGCCCAGCGCCAGTGACATGCCGAGGAGTGAATGCAGAATTAATGAGATGGAAATTATTAATGATTGACTGGTATTTGTTGTGTAGGAGAGCTCACAGTTTTGCAAACTATCAAAGTTAACTTCCTTTCAATAATAAGAATGAATCAGAATTTGAATGAGATGATATGAGGTTGATGTAGTGGTTTTTTCTTTAGTTACTTGAAACTTAAAATTATGAATAGGTTTACTTGCTTAAAAATAAAAAAAAAACATGAGAGATGAATGAGTCTAACTTTAAATGAAGGGATTGAGTCAATTGCAAATATTTTTTAACATTAAATAGTAACAATTTATTTCATCATTTACATACAAAAACTCGTATATTTTTAACAATACTTTCGGTTAAAATTATTACCCAAATATTTACGTGATATTTAAGGCACATTTTTTTTAAAAATACAGTTTCATTTTACAAGTAGACTTATTCGCATTTATTAAAGATTGACAATAGTATAAGTATTTAAATATTGATTAATTTAATTTGTACGATAGGTTTTTCACAATATATTTTTTCGGACTAATTTAATTTTTGACTATACTGATAGTGCACCGGTAACAGGTGTTAACTTGCTTCACTATCACAATTTACATTATGTTACACGTGAGTAGATAACAACTGGATCCTGTATCATTAAATGTGACTTGTTTGTTGAGGGAAGGCCTGACAATGAAATTTGTTTACGAGTAAACCTAAACTAAGGAATAATTTCTGTTTTAGACTTTTTCTCATGCTGTACTTACTTAGGTAAATTTATACCTGACCTAATGACTAATTTCTTTTTTTTAAATATTTTTTCTCATGATATTACTAATTTCTCATACTATGCATCCTCATATTTCTAAAAAAAAATCTAAAAAGTATATTAATTGAAAGAACCGTTATCCGAGATCCTAGAGGGCTTCCTGTTCTTGATTCGTGTGTTTAGCTGAGTCGTTCCCCAAACGCAAATTTTCGCCACGGATAAAGAGTCTCGCACTTGGTCTTCAGCTCCGGCCACTGTACCGCAAAAGCGTCGGCAAAGTAAACCATTATGCGTCCGCTTACAGAAAGCGTGCTTGTGCGGCAAACAGATTCGACGTATGCAATCTTACACTCCAAGAAACCCAATTTCTATAATGAAGATAGAGATAATAATATGCCTTGTATACATAAGCTAACTGAGGAAATTTTGTTTTAAAAAATTATTTTCCTGTTTTACCCGAAGAAAAACTGCTAGAATTCCATACGGGACGCAAATCCCGGGCCCGTTGCAGATTATCTTTAATGAGAAAACAAAGAAGAGCATTGAGTAACTTGCAAAAAAATGAGGGGCAAATGCTTTAGACTTACGATGTTGGGCTTCACAATCAATAACAGCGCCAACGTTTCCAAGATGACACATGGGAGACGTAAGAAGGCGTACATCATAGACTCCTTCACGTTCCGAATTCGGTTAACCTTGGCGATAGAAATTTCATCAAAGCGAGATCGATGCTTTTCCATTTTCTTAACTTTCCGAATACTAAACTTATCCGAAACTGCAGCTATATAAACACGACGACGAAATACAAAGTTCAACTCCTTTACGATGGTCAGCATTTCGGTAGTATGTCCACCTAACAAATGTTCAAAATACAATTTATTTATTATTGTCAATTTAGTCAACAAGTATCTACTTGCATAAAATTACGTAGAATCTAGAATCTCTTACCCGAACCCAATACTATCAAAGTTTTGTAACCAGGCATCAACTCATCTTTCTTTTCCTCGATTGCTCGAAATGAGCAATATAGCCCCCACACTACAAAAATGGCCATTACCATCGTGGCAACAAAAATTTCGACCAACATCTTTTGAATTTATCTTTACCTTCCTGTCAAAAAGAGAAAAAGTGACAATCAGCTTAACTTGGTTCACTAATTTATCATTATATAAAGAAAACTCACAATTAAAGTACGCCTTGTACTCTATTTAATTTTTTTAAAAAAATCATCAACCACACAGATACAGAAAGTAAGGACAACTAAAGTCGACACTCTAACCTAGCTCGAGTTCTAATTTCCGTTACTAATTAACTCTTTAAACATTAGCTGACTAAATAAAGATTGGCTATTAGCAATAGCTATTCAATATTACTACTTACCTGCCAATTAAATTAATGCCAATTGGAGTCCAATTAAATCACACTACAACCACAACACCGCAACTGACTGATGGAATAGGAAGAGCTGCTCTGTGAGTTGGCCTGTCAAAAACTACTCGAAGAGAAAAAATATTCTCTGTCCATTTAAACCATCTTCCGCGCGGTTTTCTGCTCGTCGCGCAGTGCCCCAAACCAGTGTAATGTGTTCTCTTTGTTGTTCAACAAAACGGAGCATTTTGCTCCATTTTCCTCCTTCTGCTTCTCTGCTAAAAACTCTGCTACAATTAAACTTTATATGAAGAATGATTACAATTTAATTATAATTGTTATGAATATGTGCATGGGTATGGTTTTTTTCAGAATTTTTTCAGAACCTCCATTTTCTACAGTCTACACCCCCAAATTCCCAAATAGTGCTATTTGCTTTAGCAAAGGAAAAGTCCAATTTTAATATGCAAATATGAGCGCAAATAAAATGATTTTTTGCAAACATTTATAATTTAATTTTTAATAATTTTTTTATTACACACTTCAATATTCACTACCAACTCACTCTGAGATAATCTGCTTTAAATGCTGATTCAAAATGTCTTGATGAATGCTTAAATTATCACTTGTGTAACTATGAAACCTAACAATTATTATTATTTAAATTACTTGTACGGTGACAAAAAGATTAGAACTTTTTTACAACTATAAACTGTTTAGCTAAATCAATCATAACAAAAAAAAGAAAATTCCTTGGGTAAAAGTGACCGAGTTTTTCCGTTTTGCAACTAATCATTACTCTAATTACGTCTACAAAGCTGTAGCGCAAATGCCACACTACTTTCTAGCTCGAAAATTAAAAAGTAAAAAAATCTTTTTTTCTTTGTGCTCATACATAATGTCAAATTAGAGTGTAACAACTACACTTTATTTTTTTAGTTAAATAGCACGTTTAACATTGTTTTAATGACGCACTCATTATAAACCTTCTGCGTCAACTATCTACTAATTTTTTAGCCCAGAGCTTGGCATCATATCAGATCAACAACAGAACAGATAAATAATGGATATATAATACTACTAATTATACATAATTCTACTAACTAAATTTGACTGAGTTACTGTTACCTCTCATTGCACGAACCAGAAAATTTCTAAATAAAAATTGGTGAATTCACTTTAAATATCATATTCGTTTCTTTTAAATTTAGATGCCAAGCCCTTTTCCGACCTCACAAACTTTAATTTACAACCGCACTCCATATTCTAGCAAATAATAATGTACATCTAGTTAGTAACTCTGCAGATTCTCGAATTTCGAGAACAAAAGTTCGAGAATGGTAGGCAATACCTTAACTGCTCAAGAAAATTTAGTTTGTTTGTAAGCTTCTTTTCAAAAAAAAAATCCTCGTCAGCTTTATGGGATTTATGTTGGTGAACAAATTAGAAACGCTTTACGCTTTTACAAAAAATAGCTTATCTCCGGTGATACTTTCTATCTCTGCTATCGCGATCCCTCTCCCTCTCTCTGTCTCGCCGATCGCTGTTACGCCTTAAAAAGTCGCTAACTGATTTCTCGTACTAAAATAACAAATTATTTTCTGCAATTTTCCAATACACAAATTTATAATTGCTTATTGCTTTCCACTTTCTACTCACCGGACTGGATCCTCTCACTTCGGAAAGTGAGCTTCTTCCCGTGCTGGGAAAGTCAGGTAGTGGTGGGCCGTCATAGTATCTAGGTGGAGGTGGGAGAGAGTCGAATGGGGGCTGAATTGATGGCCAGTACATTTTACAAAAAAAATTACAAAACAGTTTAGATGCGTGGTGCACTTTTACCATTTTTTGGCTCACACCTTTAAACCCCGTCCCTTAGTAACTTGCAACTTTACAAGAAAGAGGTGCAAGAAAAAGAGCGGGACAACTTACCGGCGGTGGGTAAGGCAGAGGTGCCATTGGAGGGGGTCTGTGATGATATTCTCGAGCGGCATAGTCCATGTAGCTCTGTGATGAGCCCTTAAACAACAATTAACAGCTACACATTCAGCTTTAAAAGGGAGTTTAAAGGTCGCAGGTGCTTTCATACCTTTGTATGTTAGGTGGAGGTAATCATGAGGTACCTCATTTAATTACTTACATTATTTCTTAACTCTATTCGCAATACCAGGAAAGGAAAAAGCAGAAGCCAAGCATTGTGATTTGTGAAGCGTTTCAATAGTATTTAATATTGACGCACCATAATTAGGCATAAGTTACAGCATATGTTACTTATATACACGCTTCACTACCACTGATCAAACGGTATATTCAAATTTCATTAAGCAAAGGCCAAGATGAATTTAATATCACAAAAATATCAATTCAACGGCGATAAACAAGAAAAATTATGACATTTATATGCATTTAGAAAGCATATCACATTAGCCTATTCTAAGATTAATCACAAATTAAAAAAAAATCCTTTAAAGCACTTTTAGCTTCTCTAATGGTAATAAGTACTAAAGCGGAATTGTACACAGGATGGATAAGCAAGGAACATTTTTGGTTTTTGGAATTTTTGGAACAGAAAAAGTTGAGATCTTGTTGGATCTTCGTTATTTTCGTCTTTGTGGAAGGCTTGTCCAGCGATACCACTGACCAGTACTACATTTCTCGTATACCTTTCTCATATTCGCGGTGGTCCGTTCTCGGTACCTCTGTGCGGACGCTAGTTCTGAGCTTCGGTCTCCATACATACTTGGCTTATAGTAATCGTAAGAAGCTGTTGGAAACACCAGTAACTATTACTATCTAATAAAAAATAAAAAATATTTAATTTTCTTTTTTAAAAATCCATTTGTAAAGCTCACCTCTAGGTCGTTTTACTGTAGGCCTGTGTGCATATTCATCCTCAGTAGGATATCTTCGCCTGGTGCCCCTAAACCCCAATATAAAAAGAACGCATTAAAAAATAGTCTCAAGTAAAAAATTCCATGCCCTTGTAAACACGACAGGATTCTCTTGAAAGCAAATTTTTACCATCACTGGATATAGCTAATAGCTAAGAAGGAACAATTAAAACAATAAAAGAAAAAAAATGGTCCTCGGTTGCAAATTTAATTTTCTCATAGCAGAACACGACTTACCACAGCATAAGATAACCTTTCTCACACATAGATGAATATTTTTATGCAAATGCAAAATGCTTCTCTGAAGATTTTTCTAGAGATGCAGCCAATCAATGTAGAACCCGCTGCTGGTGACTAAAAAGTCCTTTTTCTTTCTAATTGTTTTCTTTCTAAAATAGAAGAAAAACACTAGCCTACAGTGAAATATTTCTAGAAATAGTTCTAAAAATATTTCTTCTGGAAATGTTTCTGCAACTTGTGTTGGAAGTTTGGGACCCAGAACGAGACACACAAAGCGTAAGCGCTTCAGCGTAATCAAATATCAAATTTCCAATTCATTCAGTAGGAAATAAACGTAAAAGTAAAATTCATGAATTATTTAGCCGTTACTCCGTCTTCCCCTTTTCTCCATCTCCATCCTACACAAAAAACTGTGTGGAAGAGGGATGAGGGCGATATTCTCTAAAAATTTTTTCAAAATATGAATTTTCAAAATAAATAAATGAAGAGGTAATTTTTAGTAATCACATACCACACTCGATAAATACTTTTGCGACAGCATGACATGAGAGTCTATGATTTATACTGTCTATCGAACACTACACACTGGAAGCACCACCATTCAAAATTTTTATTTTTAATTTTTTAAAAAAATTTTTTAGACAGAGCCCTTCTCAACTAACTGCTGAATGGACGGAGCGAGAGCGCACACCACAACAGCCGAAGAATTTTTTGTATTTTTGACAGTTCTCTGAAACTTTTTCTGCAAAGACTTTTTCTAAAAGTCTAAAAAGACAGAATCCTGCTTGCGCTATGTCCCCAACTTGAGTGCCCACTTTTATGCCGACGCGACTCAGCTTGAGAAGTAGTTCACACTGTTTCACTAGTTTCACTAGTTTGCCCAAGTACCGCAATGACAAATGAGAGCTTTCTCTTAAGAAGGGACTAAAAAGACTTGAGTGGAAAACAACTTTCTCTTAAAAACAAAGTTCTGATAGAATTTAGTTCTTTTTAGCACGCACTGCGCTGATGACATTTTTAATAAGAGTCCACTGTTATACCTCCCATAATCGAAGGGTCGTGAGCTACGGTACATTTGCGAAAACCGCCCTCTTGAGTCACGCCGATCTTTCAATGTCCCGCTAACTACACGACCTCGTGTTCCAGACATCATTGCTCCACTGGATCCCAGCGGCGCAGAGACTTTTCCATGACCGATGATTCGCTTTGAAGCGTCCTTGCTTCGCTTTAACACGATCCCCCAGTCCGTCTTCGTGTCCATTGGGAACAGACGGCACAGTTCCGACGCAACGTGCGGTTCGATTTCCTAGGTATATTGTTTTTTAATTACCATACGCATTTCACCATACGCATGCAATTGTATGCTTAAATTAAATGTTAACAAATTTCCACACCTGTCCATCCCTGCCAATTTTAACTGGCTTTCCTTCATTCCATGGGTTGAACAAGTGCTGCGTCTTATTAAAGGAGAGGTCATTCCTACAACAATAATTATTTTAAAAAATAATAACCAACCACACACAACCACTTGACGACTTTACTCATATTACTTATTGATTGTCATCATTTTACTTTTTAAATTTTTAATCACATTCTTAACTTACTTGGAAATCCAATCAATACTGAAAACTCCACCGAGTGCCCTTTGGCTCAAACCGGCAGGCAATATCCAATTGACTTGCGGACCCCCACGTTGGGATTCAGATGCAAGCCTTGCAAATCCAGAATATTTACCACTTTCTTTCACGGAGAATATCAAAATGACATTGCGCGTCTCCTTAAACGCTTGATTTAGCTTTGAATCATTTCCAGGTGGGGTAGACCAAACGCCTTTAGATTTTGACAAGTCCACGTTTTCCCCATTGTTACTTTTCATCAGAAAGAAACGAGCATCCCGCAGGATATAGTTGAGTCGAGCTTGGTAATCTGACGATTTCGAAATTATTAATTTTTTTTCGTCAAAATTAAGTCATAGTTTTTGAGCCTAAAAATCACTTCCAGCACTTTTTTCGCACTTCTGACGAGCATCGCAATCACACAGAACATAACCTTATCCTTTTTTTCTACTAAAAAATTACTAAAAAACACAATTTTCATAGGTTACCTCGCTTCATCTGCTTCGGGTCGCCTGGAAAACAACAAGACATCCATACAACATAATTACACTACTTCCAAGTCCCCAGAAACTTAATGGTTAACCATTAAGTTTTGTAAATGCATTAGTTACCTGCTTTCTCAAGTGATTCATTCTTATCCGGTATATCTGGACTTCCCCTGTCTAAAATTTTTTTAATCAAACGCGTTTAAAATAGCATAGTATTTAATGTCTGTGTACTTAACTTCAACAGAATCGGAATCAAAATTAAATGGACTAATTAAATGGTCATTCTATTCTTATTTACCGCTTCCACTTTTGAAGCTTCCAGAACTAGGCGACGGGTTCGAGATCTGACTTTGATTTTCATCATCTGATGAGCTTACATCACTATCGTACTGATCATCATCATTTCCCCGTTTTGATCCTTTCAATGCTATCTTATTTCCAGAATCATGCTCTGCGAAAAACACTTTTAATTAGTTCACCAGTGTCTTTTAATTAGTTATAATATATGGTCATTTTTGCATTTTGCATTACTAATGTAAAGTTTACGCTTATTTGAATTGTGAGATGCATCTGAACTCTTTTGTCCCCTCGAATCTGAATCTTTACTGCCTCCCTTGTCTCCGTCTACATAATGTCATGTGGTTTAAGTATTGTTTAATGTTTGCATTACATTTTTTTTACAAATTTAAATTTAAATGAAAGCTTACAGTGAGACTGCGAATTTTCGCCATCCGATAGATCACCCTTACGATCGCTTATGGTATCCATCGGCTCTGCATCCGAAATAGACTCGATGGTTTTTATGTCGGCTTCGTCAGTTTTCTGCAAATAAAAGTTACCATGCCGTGTAGGCTTGTACTAGTAACATGTAAATAAAAAATAAAAAATATAAATTAAAAAAAATACACAAACCTCCGAAATCTTTTTTCGGCTCATTTTTTGTGAATCTGTATTTTTCACTGGTTTTGCCTGCTGCTCCTTTTTAATTTTTACGTCGTTCTGTGCTGTCCCAGAGTTAGTTTTTGAATTTACTTGGCGCTGAGAGCGTCGTCGAGCTGCCCAAACATAAAAACAATGTTACAATGTGCTCAATTAATATTCGACCAATAATTGGTCACCAATTCCTAGAGCTAACTTGGCTAACTATAAGCTAAGGACTTACTAGTCTTTTTGGTTGAACCTTCGTCAGTGACCCCTAGATCCTCTAGATTTTCTTCCAAGATTTCATCTAGAATATCAACTTCGGAGTCTACCAATTTAAAATAATACCACTGTAATTATGAGCTCAGCCTTTTATTTTAGAGAGATTTAGAGATGTGTTGTAAGAGAACGGTTACCTTTATTCTCCAAATTATTCATGACAGACGAAGATTAGATCCACAACCAAAATCCAAATCATTAACAAAAGAACTCTTAAATCTTCCTATAAGTTGGAAAGAAAAAGACACTAAATTAACAGCTGCCACACTAATCAATAATCAAACAGCATTAAAGTTTGATATCAAACATTACAAACCCAAAATAAATTTATTTAAAGACTTTTTAAAAACTGAAACAATAAATTACGATAATAAAAAATCTACGTCACTTCTGAACATTCAAACATGCATTGTTAAGTAGCTTGAAACTAAATAATGTAGATAATTTGTTGATCATTTCACAGGGATAAAAAATAAATTAAACAATACCTTTCATTTGTCTCAACGATATGTTCTTTACGAGAGAGAAATATTTTAGAGAAAATTTAGAATAAGTACAAACTTTCCAGAAACACCCAACAGTTTTTTTAATAGTGATAGTGCTTAATATTCAATAATTTATAGCGACGGGATGATCAATCATAAATACTTTCAAAAAATGTTTTTGTTTTTGAATTGTCTGCTGCAGTTCACATTAAAATTCATGTAATGAAAATGTTAATTTTGGTTTCAAAGTGAATTCAGTTTTCTTTTTTATTTTTCAGTTTTTTTTGTGTACACTTACTTGACGCGATTCAAATCGTGAAATGTCACACTGTTTGAAAAACAATTAAGTTGACAACACTCAATTGCCAGTAATTTCACAGCCGTCCACTGTCTTTCTTGTTCCGGACACAACACTGTCACTGTACGACTTAATAACCAATCAAATGTACTTCTAACGAACGAGATTAATTCCGCAAATTACTCTTACTCACTTTCAAAATAGTTAACTTTAAGTTTCTTCTAAAGTTTGTAAACTCTGACATTTGAAATTTGCGAAACAAATATCTTTTGATTCAGAGCATTTCCCGTAATGGCAAATTAACGGAGGTTACTACATTTGTCAAGTCGAGAAAAAAAACACAAACTCAAAGCAGCACAATCTACGATCACGCTAATGAAAAAAAAGCCAAAACTAGCAAAAACTGTGCAGCTCTCGTTTACCTATGTAAACTGCTGTTGCTGCTAGGTAAAACTTGGTAAAACTTGGTAAAACCAAGGAAAAGCAAGAGCAAAAATGAATATTCTGCTGCCATATCCTTCCTGTGCTGCGTAGCTACTTCCTACGGAAAATTTAGTGTAGCATTGAAAGTATAGAGAAATGAGTACTGCGTAATGTTATAGGCATGCGTCAACAGTAAATATAAAATGTGGAGAGATACATGACTTGACTTTTTATCAGTGACTGTGGACGGGTCATAAGCTTTTTGGTTTTTTTGGCGATGTAGAAAAAAATGACGCTCTGTACTTTTTAGTACATTTCCAAATCTGAAATATGGTGTTGGGGAGTAAATGAGTATAGGAAATTTTTTTTCGTATGTTGGGCCGAGTGCGGATATTGGAAGAAGCTGAACAAAGCTGCAATGAAAACTCTTTGATGAAGCTTATTAATATGGAGCGTCGTGTACAGAGGAGAGGGACAAGAATTTCCAAATTTCTTTTCAAAATTATATTTGGTACTAAAATAATTAATTAAGCACATAACTGTAATCTTTCAAAGTCACTGTGGATGGATTTTATTACATTTTTAGAGATTCATCGGATCAATGTTATCGTATATTTCACACTTTTAAAAATCCATACTAGTTTAGACAAATTTAGATATGCACTAATATATGGCGTTAATTTTCATGGAGCTGATATTTGCTTACTTATCCAAAAATGGGGAAGAGAAAATTATTAGAAATTGTAAAATAAATGAAAAGTGTGAGCAAAGCTTAAGTTAATTTTCCTTGTTTTTCAATTTTGTTGTTGTTGTTCATGTTGTTTCACTTGCATACGGTGCTTCCATTACCTACTTACAATTAGTCCTTGGTACTTGTAGCTTGGCACTTTTGATGGGATACTTTATGGAGTTGGCATTCATCCACTTTGATCGATGCAGTTTAAATATTTCAAATGAAATCTAAAAAAAACATCATAAGCAGAAATGAAAAACACCTTTTTAAATACACTGTATGCAAGATCATATGGACGATGCTGGTTGGAAGATAGGCATTATACGGCGTTAACGGCTTTTCATTCATTTGCCCGATTTCAAAATCATCCAGCTCTTTCTGATAGGTGACCGTACCACCGGTTTACAAAATATAACAATTTAATTCATTTATAAGATTAAGATATGGCTCATTCACATTATGTAATGCCAATTGCAGGAAGGAGGAAAATTCACGGATACTGAATTGAATATAGAATATATATATAATAAATTTGCGCCACAAAGCGACGGAGCCATTAAAAAATTAAATATATCGAAGGTGTGTCATATATTACCTTCATGTTAGCAGTATCCAGCGTTGTGATTTCATCTCGTAACACAGCCTTTAGCTGTGCCAAGTGGCGCCGAGTGTTTACTACATTAGTCGCAAATGTTTTACTAGAAGTAGCGTTTGGTGGCCCCTGTTTTTGTGATTGTCGCATCTCCTCTATCGTTGCAAGGATGTCCGAACCTAAAACCACCAGTTGTACATTCAGGTTAGCTCATTAAATCTATTTAATGCCAATGTCATTGTTTTAGTTGAAATAGGATAATTGGTAATAGATACTTACGACATTTTTTCATATGTAAAACTTGACGTGAAACAATTTTGTGAATCTCGACATAACACTTGGCT
>JAHZND010001673.1:0-15413 GCA_027744115.1 Acrocyrtus sp. NNG-2020 | reverse complement strand
TTATTAATTCCATTAACGACTTTCTCAGAATTCGCAGTTGCATTCGGAGATTCAATCGTAGGACTGGCGGGGGCCATTCTTTACATACCTTGAGCATTCCTTCCATATCTAGGGAAAGAAGCTCTTCTGTCGCTAAAGAAAGCATGGCTAGAGCGATACGAAACACGACCTCGATTCCATCCATTAAGAAAACGTCCATTATCCTGGATGCGACCGAAAGTGGAAGGGTCGTTGTAAAAATTGTGAGAAACCACGAGGAGGCATAAATTGAAGTGTGGAATCCTTGAGACGTAAAGTGTACGTGGAGCTCAGGATATTGCTCCTACATGTTTAAACACAAGAAAAGAATTAAAGAAAAAATTAACCAAAGCAAACTTATTATCACTCTTATGCTAAAAATATTCCGGCAGAGGAAAGAATATTCAGCATTAAAATAGATAATTATGAATACAAAAGTATTTTAACACACCTGAACACACATTTCCAGTTGGTACATGCAAAGCCCAAGCTCTGCCATTGACGGCTTGAACATTTCTCTCAGTCGGTAGTCCTATTTGGAAGCGACAAAAATAAACTTGAACATGTTCATCATTTCACAACTTTGGCAAATTACGAGTGTCACACTTATGGTTAAAGAGTTCAACTAAGGAAAGGAAATCAACTTTTGCATTTTATTTACATAGATCTATAATTCCACTAACCTTTTCACATGCCGACGTAGCTTTGATGTAGTCTGCGTACTTGGCTTTGTCGGGGGAGTCATGAGCTCCGCACAAAAGTTGCCATACTATCCCTCGGAAATGATGCGGAATGCCACGTTTCACCAGGTCCTATAATAAATATTTATATACCTATTTGCCTATATAAAAGAAATTTTTCACAATAAACTTACATACGAACGTACCCGCACGAATTGATTTTTTTTCTTCCAGTAGGTCTCCCACTCATTGACTATACGGCCCCAGGTAATCCATAAATCTTCCTCCGTCTCCTGCTCCGACCCTTTCTCTGAACTTTGCCCTAATGAGAGCTCTGAAGTGTCAGAACTCTTTCTAGAGTGTGTACTGTTGTTAGTAGTGCCCGGTAGTGAATTACACGACTTAGAGTCTGACTCAATCAACCTAAAATAAAAGTGGATAATAATATCACCAATTATTAAAAACTGCGAAATTTAGATTGAATTTTAGCAAAAAAATTGTGCGAACCGATTCGCTTTCTCAATTTTGGCCAGCATGTCCTTCTCTTCCTGCGACAGCAAGGAATTTGGCTTTTCAATTCTCTGAACTTTGCCCTAATGAGAGCTCTGAAGTGTCAGAACTCTTTCTAGAGTGTGTACTGTTGTTAGTAGTGCCCGGTAGTGAATTACACGACTTTGAGTCTGACTCAATCAACCTAAAATAAAAGTGAATAATAATATCACGAATTAAAAACTGCGAAATTTAGATTGAATTTTAGCAAAAAAAATTGTGCGAACCGATTCGCTTTCTCAATTTTGGCCAGCATGTCCTTCTCTTCCTGCGACAGCAAGGAATTTGGCTTTTCAAGCCCTACAATATTATTGTTGTTATTGAGGAGAAATTCCTGGTGGTCACCCATGACCAGCCTCAGCTCGTCTCCGTTATCCCCACCCCCACTGCCTTCTAGTTCATTATTAATGAATTGTCATTAATGATAAATGATAAATAAGCACTCGTTAATTGTAATAAAAATCAATGTGGAATAAAAGTACTTACATGCATTGAAAATTCCTTGACCCGTAAAAGTGCTTTTAATAATCACTCGGTGCATTAAATACTTTACTTTGTATACAAATAACATATGCTACAACGTCACCCAGTTCGCTGAACTTTTCTCACTGTTTACTAAAAAGATTGTTCCTCTTCCTTTTGGCTGTCTTCCTCTCCGCTACACCACCATATCAAAATTAATAGCATGCAACGGTATGATATACCCACCTTACATCCAAATACATAAGTTTTTTCCCTGTTGAGGGCATCACACTACAGACATAGTAAATGGTAAATGTTTATGTACAGGATAGGCATTTTCAATTGTTCAATTCAATTCAGCAATCTTGCTGCAAATAACAGTACAAAAAAACTAAAAAAAGGGAATCATAAAACTTCCGCCGGTCATTTTACTACACTACTACTACAAGAAAAATACGCACAGTTAAAATACGCAGATGAGACAAGATAGATTCAATGTCATTGTCTGTTTTCTTTTTCTAACTCACACTGCACAGTGGGAGTCCGTGAGTGCACATGCATTATGCAAGTTATAAAACTAAAGAAAAAAAGAAGAAAAAACACTTTCTTAGCATCAAAAAATTCATTATTCAAAGAGACTTCCAATTCCAATCCGACATTTTATTCTTCATTGTAAAATTCCGTATAAAAATAATTTTATTTATACATACATGCTTAAGAACTATGAACAGACCACGGATATAAAAAAAATTAAAGCGACTTAATTAAACATTGGACACTCCGCACTTGTCCTTACGTGACCCAATAAGCCACACTTTCCGCACTTGCGATTTTGTTGCTTCAACTGCCTCGTAGCCAACTCCTTCGTCATCTTATTAGGAAAGTACTCTGTCTCCAGTTCCCTTTTCCTTTTCCTATTTTGCCGTTTCCTCTCCTCAACAGTTACTCGAAATTGATTTACAAGTTCCTTTTCTCTCTGCTTCTGATCTCTTCGTGCCTCTAATTCTGCCTTCTTCAAGTGATCTTTGACTAATTCTTGATCTTTTATGCTCCGAATTTTTAGATATGCGGTGATTACAGCGGGATCTCGTACAATTTCAGTCTTGATAAACGTTTTTTCTGAAGCATCCTCTTTGTAAGTTCTGACTATTTTCAGGGCCCGACCGGGATGAGCTGTTATCTCCGCTAGAATATCTAGCTCATCAGCAGGTTTCTGGGGATTTGGTGCGGGCACTAAGAGATCCTTATCGACAGCCTTCACCTTTCCCAGGAACATAAGTTGCATCTCAATCCTTTCACGTTCTTCTTCTTCATACTGAAAAACTGCGGCTTTACCCCCACTTAGAATTTTTTCAATATTCTTTCCCATCACATCAATATCGCTTTGTTTGTGCTCCTCGTCTTCCTCTTCTGAATCATCGGAGTCCTCAGAACTAAGTATTTCCTCCGATGAAAGAATCTGATTCTGAAGATCAAAAATACGCTGACAGTCTTCTTTATACTTTTGCTGATTCATTACTCGGGTGTTCTTACCCTTCCACCGACTAAACTTGAAAATTCCATTAATATCTTTTTGACCTTTTATAGCTTTCTCAGTGGCCCTCTTCCTTACCATGTCGATAATTTCCCACCGTTTAAGATTCTGAATTTCATTTTCAGAAACGTTGAATTTTCTTAACAGTTCTTTAGCGGTCTTCGTAGGAAGTCGTCGAAGGTCACCATCAGTTCCACCCGGACTACTAAGAGCAGCATTCTTCTTTTGTACGTCCTCTTCAAATTGCTGTAAAGATACACTTCTAGCAACACGAATATAAGAAAATCCTTCACCGCATCCTGTTGGATCTGCTGCACCCTCAATCTGGAGCATGCACTTTCCTTTAGATGCTTCAATAAATGCTGACGTTGTATTCCATGGGGCACACTGTACCTCCTCGTCAACTTTAGAATTTTCTCTTTCAGTAAGGGAGAGCATAGAATTATAGCCTGCATCTTTCAAACGTTGTTTTGCAGATAGCATACTATAGTAAGCACAGAATTGTTCTGGTGTAATCATCTCTTCCAGCACTGTTTCATCTGGTAATTGAAAGTCAGGCTTCATAGCGAACCAAGTCATATTTCCGATTTTCTTTAACTCCGTGGATGACTTTAACCAAGTTCTGATATTTGAATCCCGAACCATTGGAAAAGCTTGGCCAACTTCGTGAGAACTTATTTGTCGTTTGGTTTTGGGACACTTCCAATACTTACGATATACGAATGCTTGAACCAGATCCCTAAGTGTATTCCTTGCTTTAATCGAATTTGGATCGGGAACTTTGACCAATGGACACTGTTGTCCGCATGTGTATGTAGCATTAAACTCCCTGATCATGTACCCATGTCTGTTACGAATAACAAGGAAGTCCGTTTTACTTGGGGCGTGGGGGTAAATTGGAGCACAGTATAAACTGTTTTCCAACGCATGAAATAGCATTCCTTGCTGTATATTCCCAAGATATGGCTTAGGTAATGAGGCTACAAACATTGTGTCTCCATATTTAGGCACAGTTTTGAGGTGCTTCGGTTTCCCAACATAATAATTTAGAAGTTTTGAACACATTCCTACTTGGCTAAGAAGTGGTGGATGTTCTTCACAGTTTTCCATAAGGAGAATGTCCCCATCCCTTCCCGATAAATCAATCGGGTTATCCAATCTGATAAGATCTGGTAAAACACATTTATTCCATTCTTCAGCTTTCGTCTGAATTCGTTTGGTAGTTGACTTTAAAAAATGTAAGTTATCGGGGGCCGTTGGCGCATTTCTGCTGCTTAACTTGGGTCGATGAAAATGCCGCAATTCTTCTTCTCTCAAAGGCTTGATGAAAGGCGAGACAAAGTTACGTACAAGTCTCGAGTGTCGGATAGTGATATCTCCCAGCCTGAGCAGCTTCAAGATAATATCATCATCTTTTTTGGTCTCGTAGAACAGGTCATTGGAAACATTGTAAAAACTTTTTTCGTGCCGTGGGTGTCTGTTTGGGACGGGTGTATGATGGTTTTGTACTACTGCTGGGTCGTCTGGTACATCATAGACTGGCACTTTAGGCTGGACATTTTGGAACTGTGCATACTCACCATCCCAAATAACCTCATCTTCCCATCTGCCGTTCCTAAGTTCATTTTCTGTTGAAAGAAAATTCAGATGAGTAGGAATCCAACCGGCGTGAGCTTCTTTCGCCTTCGAAACCAAGAAACTTCGGGTAGGGCTCCATATGACATCCTTTTCCCATTCCATCTGGGTTACCAGGCTGAATTTCGTTGAAAGAGGGTGCTCTGGAGAGAAAGTACTGACACAAGTTGTGTTCTCCAATTTGGCAACAGCTCGATCCAGTTCTGTTTGAGAAATATTGGTATTGATATTGAAGACATCTTCTTGTGGGATTGTGAGTGCTGTCTTCGCTTGACTAGATTCCATTTCTGAAAAAATTGTCTGTCTAGTTACTACACTTTGTAAATTTATATAACAGGGACTATCAAGAACAGCTGAGAGCCACCTTACCTTCCGCAGAAATAAGAGATCCTATGGCCATTTCCAAATATTCATCTTCTTCATTATCTTCATTTCCTCCCATATTGGGTAAAAGGACCGTGTTGTAATCCAATTCTCCGTCCCTAGGTACTCCAGCCATATCGTAAACCAACTCTGCAGGGCCAAATCGCCACACCTCGGTGGGCACACCACTGGAAACTTCTTCCTCCATCATCATCCAATAAATGGATGGTCTTCTCCTTTAAATTAAAATTTAAAAAACACTTTTAATTTAAAATGTAATTTAATTCAATGCTCATTTTACTATATTATGTGCAACATTAACATATGATGTGCACACTGAAATGTCCTCATAAAAATTGAAACAATAGCTCAATTGACAATGACTAATGACCTTTCATGAGTTTTACGTTCCAAGAAAAGAAGAGTTCATTGCTTCACTTTGCTTTTACACCTTACCTCAGAATCACATCCCTCAAAAGTTGTTTTCGAATTTCCTTCTCCTTAAAAGGTGTAAAACTTTGTAAGCCTTCTAGCTCATCTTCTTCGTGTGTCATTTCCGATTCCGATTGTCCTTTCATTGTCAAAATTTTGGTCTGCAGACGTAACAAAGTCACAACATTAAAATTAAAATAGGACTAAAAATAATATTCCGTCACTTTTTCTGTTGTGTTGCTTATTTTGTAACCGCAGCGGATAATAATAACCCACTGCCACTACCCTACTCGGCTTGCTCGCCTTTACAACACTAACACAACAGAATTCAATTGTCAATAGTCCATACTTGTTCTGTTTACAAGAAAGTGAAGACTCGAGTTCGAGACTCTAAATGCCCTACTAACACCTAATGTAATTAGGTACTAATATTGATTCAGGGATTCGCTCATTCCCTCTGTCCTCCTTCCTATCCACGACCACACAAGTGACAAAAGTAAAGCGAAGAGCGAGCGAGAGCGAACAAAGCTAGCAGAATCATCTCGATATCGTCGTCGTCCGTCATCACTCGTCAATCATTGCTGGAAAAAAAGCTCAGAAGCTATTACTATGAAGCTAATACTATGTAATTTTGCTTTACAAGTTGTTTTGGCAAATGACTCCGGCTCCTATACCAATCCCCGCCATCAAGTCACATGATTAAAAGCCCTGCTGATTGGCGAATGTCCCCTCTGAACAAAGGAAGGAACGCAACGGTAAAAAGTAAACTTATAAATTCTCTAGAGAATTTTGTACTACACCTACAAAATCAATTTCGGAATAATCGGAAGGGCATTTAGAAATAATGGCACAGCTGCACAGGTGGACTTTGGCCACTCCAAAAACTCCGTTCGACTCCGTGAGTAGAAAACCCCAAAACAGTGTTAATGCTATTCAATGTCTTTTTATGTATAAAGTGATAATTAATTACTAAATTACAATAAACCCCGTTATTTATTTTACATCATAAAAGCGCATGAATGATGAAAAAGGCAACAAAGGGTAGACGGGGGGTGCTACGCTGGTTTAGTGTCTGTATGCACGCTCTTTGTCTCCCATTGCCCATCTCTTTATTTTGCTGAGACGGAAGGTGCACCGCGAACAGAGCGACAGTCGCATTCAAGTGTACTGACCCAGGTAAAATCACGGGAACTGCAAAAATTCTGTTTTGACTCGATATTAAAATTAAGATTTTGCTAAAAATTAGTGTTTTTATTTTGTGAGCAACTTCTTTGAGTGCTGGAATTAAGTGTTATCCTTATCTAATTGAATTGAAGGGAAAGGCTTTGGAAAGGAAAGGAGCGAAGAACTTTTGTGTGGAGAAATGTCGGCAGAGAAACCAGCAGGGTCTGGAGGAGCTTCCGGAGGAGGAGGCGGAGGGGGTGGAGGGTCCGACCAGAACAAAGAACGAAAACGTAAGGAATCCATTGTCGACCTGTCAAGATACCTGGATAAAAACATTCGTGTCAAATTTGCTGGGGGAAGAGAAGCGTCCGGTGTCCTGAAGGGTTACGACCCACTCTTGAACTTGGTCTTGGATGACACTATTGAATACCTGAGAGGTTCGCAATTAATGTACTATCAAGTTATAACTTATATTATTTATACATTCGCAGGGAGAGTGTTGCTTGTGAACCGAAATAGCTTTTAGTATTTAGTCGTAGTAGGTATATGATTGTTTGATTTAGCTGATAAAAATGTTGTTCCTGTGAAGCTTTAAATTATTAAATGTGTAAAATTTATTAAAATGCAGATCCTGATGATCCAATGAAGTTAACAGATGACAGGAGACCATTAGGACTAGTGGTCTGTCGAGGTACCTCAGTCATGTTGATCTGTCCTCAGGACGGCATGGAACAAATTGCCAATCCTTTCGTTCAGCAAGAGTAAAAATCATCTATCACATTACCACTTTATGGGAACGAGAAGTCTTCGTAAAGCTATCCGTAAAGATATTTGTTAAGTTAAAAATAATGAATGTAAGTAAAAATACTTGTCCATGTCGACTTTTGATACTAAATAAAAGACTTTATTTCTAGTGGACTCTATGAAATTAAAATATGAAACCACTTTAGATAGCGCACCTTAAAAACTCAACCTTTATTCAACTTTTGAAATGATACTGACAAACTATGTATGTACAATTCTTACATAATACTTAAGTAAACATTCGGTATCATAATCATCGGGTTAATTTCTAATAAAGAAAATAGTTTACAACGCACTAACCAAAAGAAATTGGCTATGGCTAAGGCTTACCGGACCCTTTTCACATAGAGCAGAGAACCACCTGCAAAATAATTGACGGTGTAGAAAATAGGTTGTCAAATGAGACCATGTATATTTTTTCTTTACTTGTAGTTGTAATTGTAATAACTCTACTTATCATTATGTAATGCTAAAAAACAAACAACAAACAAAGAAGGGGAAAATATCAACAATCGTAATATAGAAAAATACTATAGGCGGTGTGTCATCGAAAATATTTTGACTATGACTATTTCATACGAATATTTTAAATTGGTATAAACATTTTTATTTAGTGTTTAGTGGCACTGCTCTCGTCTTTCTTGGTGTCATCAAAATTACAGTTTGGATTTGTGTAGTGCGTTGCGGTGATTGTTGAGGGAGGTGGGGGAGGAGTTGGTGATGATGGAGGGGATACTCTGAACGTGGGTAAATCCAGAGGGATCTTTTTAGTGTTAGACTCGAAGTCATAAATTTGTGAAGTGAACGCTAGTGAGTCAAAAGGCTTCTTTGGGTAGGAGCCAGTATGCTTCTTTTTCTGAAGAGCGAGGAATAATCCGAATCCTGCGAGAAGGATTGACATTGCGACAACGATTGTGAGGAGAACTGCGACAATGTTGTATTCTGCGTCTACTGCTAAGCTCTCCGCAGAAACGGCGTCAGAGTCGGCGTTAAAACTAAAGTACACATTTTCCTCTGGCTCGTCCAACGAGTTTGTGTTCAGTTCTGTACGGACGTCCTCTTCAAGTTTTGGAATGAGCTGGGGCTTAGGTGGAGCACTTGGTTTCATTACGTGGGTGAAGCGAGACGTTCCAACGTCTGCGGCCACGAAATTTCCTTGCTCTCTGATTCCAATCAGTTGCTTCTTTACAAGTTCTTCAATATTATGAGAAATGTCTACTTTATTGTGGCCTACTACTGTAAATCTAACATTTGTGCTCTCGGGATGCACCTCAACTTCAACTTTATCTTCCTGCAAATTTGCGTCCAATTTTTGTAGGAGGTCTCGAATCTCTACTCCCATTTGAACTGACTTTTGCTCAGATTCTGAAGCAGCTGGGAAGTTAACTAAGACATCAATTTTTTCTAAAAGAACTCGTTCGCATGCCTGGGATCCTAGTGGGAATATTGGGCTGTCTTCTAATTTATTTCCGGCTTCGTCCACACAGTGGCATCTTGCATTTGTGAAGGGGCATTGAACTGGCATGAATCTTCCAAGGGGGTCGCAAATTACATGGGCTAGCTCGGACATTTGCTCGCATTTTGGCTTAAGGAGGGCAGCTGTATCAGCCAGTACCTGCAGAACATTCTCACCTTCGACAGGAAGTGGGAGTTCTGAAGAATCCAATTCCAAAACAGTTGTCGTCTCAATGGAATCGTCTCCCTCTGTAATCTCCACCGGTGAAGTTGTGCTCGTGCTAGCGGGCTCAGTGACAGCTATTGGGGATGGAGTGGGGCAGGAGGTGATCTCATTTCCGGAAACATCTTTAAGGATAGCTTCACATGTGCATGGGTCTACATGGCAAATGTATTCATCGGGGTTCATGGAGTCAATACATGTCACATTTCGACACGCCACTGCCCTACTACATTCCTTCATTTCTCCTCCAACCAAATTGGGACAGAGGACCATATCTGGACACCTGTTTTCGCATTGTTCCTTGGTGGCAAAGTTATTTGCGTTTCCTCCACATCCAGAATACCAGAAAGACTCACAGGTCTGCGTTTCCGCATTGAAATACCATCTCGATTTGCTTGCTCTACAGGGGCCAGCCTTCATTGGAAGTTGACACACTGGCGCAGGTTCTTCACACTCTTTTTGGCATTCGTCCATTGTCTTGAAGTTGTTATCATTTCCGTGGCACCCTCCAAAAATAAACTTTTCGCATTTGTTCGATGTAGAATTGTAAGTGTAACGAGGTATGTACGCTCGGCAATAGCCTGGGTCTGCTGGAGGCTGAGAGCATTTCTCTTCGCATTCCACCTTCTCTCCAGAAAGTTCTCTTATAAATGACGGCTTACAATTGTCACAGACATCCATAACGCAGATCGCTTCAGGATGCAGATTACAGGAAGTTTGCAGGCATTGATCGGTACAAACCATTGGATTTGTAGAAAGGTCTGGACAAATAGCTCCAATAGAGTGTCTGTATTGGAGTGTCCCGTTGCGGTCACACTGTACCTTACCCCTGGTTAGAGTTGAATGAATTGGCATGCCGTCTGGAGTTACACACCAGGCAAGCTCTCCCTGTGACTGTATTGTGCTGTATTCGTTGTCTAAGGCGCTGCATTGTGGTGCCGCCAGTATCATCTTGGCAGGCTCAACTAGATCTTCCTCATAGTCATCTTCTGGAACGTCTGCAAACGTAATTTTAAAATTAGTTTCAAAAAATATTAATTGCATTTAAATACTCCGGCAATAAAAATACTAAACAAAATCGCACATGTGGGATATGTTTCAGCGGAAGCTGAGGTTGGATAAGGCAATGCTCTGTTCATTCCACCCATTCCTAGCCCCATAAAGAATTGCTCCGCAGTGGGAAGGATTTCCTCCATAACTTGAACCTCAGTGCATTTCAGTCCACATCTGCTAATACAACACTTCATTTCTGGTTCGCATTCATTGTCGCTGTCACATTCATCTCTGCATGCGCCACTGATCAGGTTCAAAATGGCAATGTGGGAAGGAGGTGGGCAGGAGCCAGGTCGTCTTCTTGGAATAATGGAAACCAAAATCTCTGGATTGGCATGTGTTTCTTCAACACTAAAACTTTCCTCGTGAGAGGTAGCTTCCATGGATGGCTCCTCCATGGAAGCGGACCGCTGATCCCTCCTAACTCTGGAAAGAGGAAGGAGCTGAGGTGACCCTTGCTCATAGCCATATGCAGGCATTGTAAGTCGCACTGGAGAAGGAACAGCTTCGGGGGAATAAGCGAGCTGAGAGCTGCTAGGCATTAAATCAATAAAGTCTGAGGATGACAGCGAAGATGAAGCGCTGTCCTGACCGGTCACTTCCGCGCTAGCGTCAGATTGTGTCATCATACTAGCCAAAATGTCGGCAATGCTAGTAGCCCGATTTCCCTTTCTTGTGGAGCCCAAGAGGACATTCAGATTCTTCTCTTCCGAAGATGGTGCTGTTGGAGACTTTGGTGAAGGTGTCATGGATGGATTGTTCATGTAGGCTAATGTGCTTGCAGTCAATCCAAGAATTCTACCATCCCCAAAGTTTGCGTAGATTGGTGACATTTGAGTTCTTTGCTCCCTTACTGCTCCTAGACTGGGATCCTCCCCTTCTGGATGGTATTTTAGTTCCGGTTTGCTACTTCCACTGAGGAAAATTTCAGTCAAAGTATTTTCAAAATTGTTCATGGGCTCCGTAGAATCCAGGAGTAGTTCATCGGTGCCAGAGTCACTTCTTATGGCGAATGACCTCTTTGACTGGAAATTGACTACTCGTTGTACCTCCTGCTGGCATTTTGTCAAGCCTACGTTACAGTCCACGGTGACTCCATCTTCGGTCATCCATTTTTCTTGGCAACCTCCACATGGATTAATGAAGCATTTTGCAAGAGGATTTCCCAAACAAACTTTTCCTTCGCAAAGGGAAACGTTACAGCGATGAACGGTAACTCCCTTTTCGCAAACGAGAGGTTCAACAGAAGAGGATGCTCCAAGCAATCTTCCTCGTCTTGACTGACATTTGGGCATTCCGTTAGTCATTGTTCCTTTGATAGGCTCTCCCTTCTTGTTGACACACCAGCACATTCCAACCTCGTCAAAGCATTGCGTAGGATTCCACTCTCCAGTTTGAGGGTCACAATTTGGCACGTAGTTGAAATGTTGGTAACGATTTCTTTGCTCGACGTTCTTTTCCCTAGTACGCTCACAGTGTGTGAGCGCGGGGCAAACTGAGAGACATTCCGACTTTGTGTCGAAGATGTTAGCGTAGCTGCTAATTGATCTACCACTGAGGCTGGTTACGCAGTCTGGAGTGTACTTCAGCGATTGGCACTCATTTGAGGAGGAGTTGAAAAACCATTTTTCCGTCAGAACCAACGACATTACATTTTCTTCTTGGCTGTTGCATGAACTGAAGTCGTGCTTTTCAAAGCATACTTCCTCTGTAAAGATTAAGTTGACAAAATTATTAGAACAATTATACGAATTAATAGATTTTTACATGCTGAAAAATTATAAAGTCGAAGATAATAAATTACTTGGCTTAGGGCAGCACACTGCATACTCCCCAAATGGACTCAAATGGCAATTGTGTGAGGACAGACAAGGACTTCTGCCAGGACCACAGGATACCTTTTCATGGCTGTCCATGTATCTGAGTGGCTCTCCAAATGGACATGGGTTTTCTAATCTTGGCAAGCATAATGGAACGGGTGGACAAGGTTCCGTAATACAGTTCAATTGCATCATCCTGCACTCTTCTCCCTTATCGCAGGTAATATCTTCGCAAGGACTTTGTTTGCATTGACAAACAGGACAGCCGTTCACATCGAGCTGATAGCCGAACTCACATTGGAGTGAGCACTGATTTGACATGCAGTTGGAAGGCCGCTGGCAATTTGGTCTCTTTCCAAGAGGCACCCGAGTTCCCTGGATTTCGTGTCCAGCTGAGTCTACGCACCACAAGAACTTTCCAAACGACTGAATTTTTCATGTACTCGCCAGACTCGTCGCATTGTGGAATGAAGAATCTCTTTGCAGGGATGCCATTCTCACGAGCCACATGTTCAATTATATTTTTCTGGTGTTGACACGCAGTTAAAAGAAGAGGCTGAGTGCAGTGGGTTCCTCCACAGGAGTTAACGCAGTCATTTCTTCTCGCCATCGCATTCTCCATCAGAAAGGCACTGAGACTCGCAGGAGCCAAAGCTCATCGGGAAGAGGTACGGACATTGACCCATTTTCATGAGCATCTGGGAATCATCACTTCTTGCCAAGGCATTGCCACCTTCTACAAAAATATGATTAGGATGGAGGTCATAAGCATCCGGCTCATTGTCTAGTTCGTCATCCGAGTCATCAATTTCATCATCGTGTTCATGGTCAAGAAGGTCATCATCACCGTGAATGATAACGTCATGTGGGCTACTTTCGTCGTCGTGTCCATCTAAAATATCTTCTTCTGATCCTTGTCTTTCATCAGCCGTCAGTGAAAGCAAGTCTTCGTCTGGGCATTTAATACCAACATTTTCTCAATAATTACAGCTTGTCCATTTTGTCCGGAAGTTAATAGTAGGAGAGTTCTTTTAATCAAGTGCATTACCTTCAAGTGGGCAGCAAACCCCAAAGTCATGAGCTTTTTCAATGTCGTGACAGTAAAAGTCATCAGGGCATTGAAGCATTCTGGCGCGTGGGTTACACGTTAAAGTCTCGTTTGACTCAAGCACGAAAGCCGTTCCCTTTGGACATGAGTTACGCAGGTCCTCCCCATTGGCAAGGCTTTCGGGGATACCTTGCAAAAAATTGAAAAGTTCATTTTAAAATAGGCACCAAGACTTAATTACATAGGTACCGAAATTCATTATATTTTGAAAATTACAGAATGGAAGTGAAGGACAAGGTTGGTCCCAGCATTCGATATTAGCCATTTCGCATACTTCTCCTGAAGCACACATACTATGGGGGCTGTTACATGGATTTCGACATCTAAATGGAAGAAAATAAGCTAAATACTTACTCGGCTCTTTTCAATTACGCTGAACTGCCTCAAGATATCTCTTTTGTGCTTACTCGCAAATTGGACATCCATCTAGATTTTTGAAACCAAAGTCGCAGCCAAGCCTGCAGTTTACCTCTAGGCACTTTGGATTTGTCCTGGCTTCAATGCAGGTCTCCCTTGTGAGATTGCTTCCTTCTTTCATGACCCTATTTTAACAAAACCTTTTGTTAGCCACTATTCGATATCAAACCATTTTTTAAAAACAAAGTCCTCCTATGTCCCTTACAACGTTCCGGAAATTTCAGCTCCTAACGTATCCACGCACATGCAGCTCTTCTCGTCGCACTGGACCTCTTCGAATTCTCCACTTTCCTTGCACTGCGGTCTCGGAAGAGCTAGGCGGAACTTGCTGAACAGTCCTCCGACTTTGTCCACACTTTCAGAAATGTATTGGCACACTATAGCATCGCAAAGTCAATTAGCACAAAAATCCTAAGGTACATTATAGGTAGTTTAAATAATAATTCATATGTCAACTTGCTCGTTCTCATTTTAGAATCTCTTTGAAAATCCTCCTTCAAAAGAGGATCAGCGCAAACAGTGCACTCCCCTCCGGCAGAGCAACATTTCATTGAGTGCTCGCAGTCATCATCAAATTGGCACTGTTTGTAGTCGGCCCCTACACTTGTGGTCGAGTTACACACTGACTGAGCAATGAAAGGACACATTCCCTCCTTCGTAGGCTCTGAAAATTTGAAGTCATAATTAGCAACCATAGCTCATCTCCAAAATATTGTGCTACAGTAGTAAATCGCAAAAAAGTTGCTCGTGACAAAATTTGCTTCCAACCAGTTCTGGGCTTGTTAACACAACAAAGTCCGGCTTTATTCGGGGAAACCATTACGCAGATATGCGAGCTGGGGCAAGTGTTGGCAGATTCCGAGCAGGTAACAACTTTGTGGGTCCTCGTGTGGGTGAGTGGAGCTCCCATGGTACACGGATTTACATAAAGACTGTCCGAAAGACATGTGGCCTTTATTCCGCAGTCTTGGCCTTCATTGATATTTTCCGGAGAGGAGGTGCATGCCGGCTCCATTATCATTTCGCAGACAGATCCACTTGGGCACTTGAGAAGATCGCAAGGGCTCTCAACACAGTCACAAGTTGGGCATCCTTCAGGATCCGTTTTGAATCCATATGGGCAAGTTGTTGCGCAAATGATGTGGTCGCACTCATTCATTCTAGCAGAAATCACAGCCCTCTGCCGTTGTTGGATATTCGAGCAATTAACTGATTCCGCAGGTCCTAGAGATTGCGGATAGTTCTTTCCATCTTCGGGTGAGACGCACCAACAAATTTTGCCATTTCTATGAGCAAGAAGGAAAAAGTGCAATAAATAGATAAATGTGCAATAGATTGCTAAATGCAGACATTTTTTTAGTTCATTACCGGCTGCACTGCCGTGGCATGAAGTTCCCATTCTCATCGCACTGTGGAATGTAGCCTTTGCCGTCAATTTCCTTCTGCGATAACAGCTCAGCAATAAGCCTCTGTTGTCGACAGACTGTGAGAAAAAAATAAAAAAGAGGTTTTCAACTGCACTTTTTTTCCTAACTAGCACATTTACTTCTTTGGGGCATGTATAGAAAACTGTAAATATTTTCATTAAGAAATTCAATTAATTTGTTTACTTATCTATAAAATTGTATCTTTTTTACTTACTGGTGGAATTGGCTGGTTGCATACAACTCTTTCCACATCCTTCCGTAAAGCAACA
>JAHZND010001672.1:0-16462 GCA_027744115.1 Acrocyrtus sp. NNG-2020 | reverse complement strand
TTCCTTTGCTGCACTAGTGGCGCATGTACTGTAACCCTGTAATATCCCAGTTAGTTTTTATTTCTTTCTCATGATCGTTTTAGCATTAATAAGAAAAATTCAAATTTTCTCCCAGCCTTCAGCAACCACAGGCAGCTCTGCAAATGAGCACAGCGGATGTAAAATGACAGAGGGAGAAAAAAAAAGATCGCGATTAAGGAGAATGTTCTCCTCGAACTTCAGCAACTTATACAGCATTGAGTGACTTCCTTTCTCTGAGTCTACTCTGTCTTAAAGAAACAGAAACTGAAGCCTTAGGAAAGGATGACAATTATTATTACTGCATCTGGCAAAACTGGTCTTGAGACTGACACAAATTCCTGCACTGCCATCACCACTACAATTGTGCTGCTTCCCTTCCCTCATCCCTCTATACACAACAGCAAAATAATAATCTTGTCTATCCGGCTAGGCCTGTGAAGCATGCGGTGATGGTGGTACGCTTTTGTTTCAATGGGCTAACCAGCGGCCTTAGCAGTGAACTGTGCTGTAGTGCAACCAACTTCTTCTTCTTGAATTTTCTTCTTGAACCGAGTATGAAATCTTCAGAGGAAAAAATTATTCTTGCTGACTTTCATTTAGAATAAAAAAAGAGAGACTTTTTTAAAAGGTAATGTTGAATGAAAAAAAATGCTAATGTTGCCATGAAGGAGTGTCAGCCACCCACCCACAGAATAATCTAATTCATACCATTAAATACCGCAATTCTGTAGGAAATAATATTGTGACTTTTCTCTCCTCTCACACAGCCCTCTGTTATGTAAGAAGAACTGCTGGGAAAAGGGGAGAATCTTAAGGGAATGCTTATAAATTACTAATTTAATGCAAATTTATGACGCTTACAGTACATTCACAATTCTGAAGCTCATTATGCGAAGACTTACACTATAGCAGAAAAAAATGCTAATCCTAATCAGTTAGAAAAAAACCTGCAGTTTTGGAAGAGGTACACAATCAAGATGGTAAACTCAAGCATGCATGAAGCCAGAGAAGATTAATCAAGTGGCTCTGACATGAAAATTTTTTTACCGTTTCCATGAACAATGAGATTGTTGTAGGATCCAGGATTTCAAGGTGCTATACGAGATATGGCATACTAACAATGTCTAATAGCAACAACTTCGCCAGAGGTATGAGGTGGAGTCCTTGAAAGAGGCCGAAAATTGTGAAGGAGATGAAGACAAAAAGAGCTCTGATAATTGATTCTATTCAGAAGTACTTTCATTAGGGATTAAGACGTCCTGGTCATAAATCTCTTTTGAGGTAGTGCAACCACTTTGAGAAATATGATATATTTTTATGACGAATTTGCGCGAAACGACGTACTGCCATCATCACCAGATCAAGGATAGAAAAGTCTTAATGAATATCACTTGCGCAACAGATGACTTGCTCTGATAATTGCTCAGTTACGGAGTTGGCGTTATCTTTCAGCAACGCTAGCCCATCACATTCCTGATCCAGCCCATTCAGAAGGGAACAAGTTGTCAAAATGAAAATCTGACACTGTGACAATCACTACTTGCACTCTCATTCATTTCTCGACATTTTTCTTCCTTCTGCATTGAAGGGGCAGTCATTGCGAGGGTAAAATTCGTAAATAAATGTAAATACAGCCATGCCCATTTCATGTGTGAAGAATTACATTCACAAAGAATTCAGTGAATTACTCCTTTTTTTCAACTTGAAGGTTGTAAGGTAAATTCATAACTCCTCTGTGCGTTGTATCCTATGGCATGCCAGCGTTTGAAAACTTTGAGCTGAAGCAAACGTAACTGTAACGAGAGGGCTAGAGAATTCAGCAATAAATTTGACTTCTTTGTCAACAAATTGAAAGGGCTGAGGAAAAAAAAGAAGCACAGCGTATGAAAGGCTACTTAAAAGTAAAGCGACATCATGAATGCAGTAGTAGACACACCCAGACAAGTCATCGTCGTCACAATAAGTCGCTTAATTCAATTCTTCGGCTCTACCCTAAAACTTGTGTGCGAGTGCAAAGCCACTCTCTGTGCATTCTAGAGAGTTTGTTTCCTAGAATGGATCTAAGTAGGATTGTGATTAGTGATATATTTACATACTGTGAAAAAAAAACATCGTTACCATTGTTTACGTTTTTGCCTAAGGTGGTCCAAATGCTTTTTTAGGAGAAGAAAGGCATTTTTTCTGAGGTGAATCCAAAATATGCACAGCATCTGTTGCTAACTAATAATGATAATGATAACTCAGAAACGCGTAGTCTGCATTCAATAAAGTCTGCGAAGACTAGTTTTTTGTACGCTGCTGTTGTGCTGTCTTAAATTGAGATAGTGAAGAGAGAGAGAGAGAGAGAGGAGTTGGAGTTGGAGGAGCAGGTTGAGCAATTGGGAGGTGGTGATAGTGATGGTAGGTATTTGCAGAGAATAAATTGCTGCTTATTTGTCAACGTCACTTCCTCCAAATTTAACTGCTCAGCTTTATGGCAGGCAATTGCGGAATGTGTTTTTGACTTTTAAGAGTTGAAGTTGAAAGAGGAAAGGATTATTATTTTTTTTAAAAAAAGAAATAAGAACTAAAAAGTCAGCTTCCATTTACTACTACTAGTACTACCCGCGACTTTTCTATAACGTCCATGGTAATAAATATGGCGACAGTGTTATACAATAGCTGATAAAAATGTCCTTGAAATATGAAACCAAATGCGAAATACAAAAGGCAAAGAATATAATTTGACAAACTAAATTATTTCATTAGTGAGATGAGGGACCTTCTCAGAAGAAAAATTGTACTGCTACTGCATTACACCCTTTGAGAAGTTTCTAAAGTTTGAGGTGAATAGCTTTTTTTTACAGTTTGAACCTGTTCTCTATTAACGAAAGCACATGGTCTTAGTTTGCATTGTAGTAAATCGACTCTCTTCACGACTCTCTCGACTCAACTAGAAAAGAAACCTCTGGGGCCAAGCCACATACTTTTACCCACTGACAAGTTCAAGTAAGAGTAGTTATACATGAAATCAACGAGGTCACTTTCATCCTCACTTGAGATAACTACTGAGCAGGAAAGCGACTCTTGCAAGCAAAAATGGCTTACAACAGTCTCCTCGTACTATTTTGTATCACTGATTTACACTTTCAAATCATTGTCGTATGGAAAGCCCTTCTTATTAAACTCATAGGCAAATCATTATTAGAGCATTTTAGTAGGGAAACCGCAAAACCCCAACAAAATAAGTATCTGTGAGCCCCCACAACAAAAAAAAGCGCACACCACTGATTCCATTTCTGTGTAGCAGCACAAACCATAGCAAAAACTTTTTTTTTAAATGTTTCTGATTGATGGAAATCATGATTCTCTCCCAACTTATCGGAAAGGTATATCGGTGAACATGGCTGATTGTGATTACGCATTTAAAAAATCGTGAACAAAAAGGATAGCAGAAACCCATTCGTCATGTAATATATATATACCTTATGTAAACTACTTATGAAAAAAATGTTTTTTTATCTCAAGACCGCCATGTTTAACAGACCAATATATACATATTTTTTGAAATGCAATAAGAGTGAAGTGCACAACTTCTAACATCCTTGTTAACACATCCATGAAAAATAGCTACAGCTTAAGAACATACCATAATTTCAGATTCTCGGCTGTGTCCCAGGACTCTTTCTATTGACGGTCCTTTTTCTCAATACCTTTAAAAAAAGAAAAGAAAAAAAATTATCTTTATTGCATTCAGATAACAGAGAGCGTTGGAGATTAAAAAAAATACGCTGCGTGTAAAAAAATGGTGCGCTAGTGTATGGAACGAAAATATGAAATGAGGTGGAGATGATGATGATGTGATCAAAAGGAGATCTCATTACTTTCATTGCCATCAGAGTAGCCCACTATGTAGATAAATCTATTTCTGGCTCCTTCTCCTTTGTATCATTTCATTAATGTCCGTGTCCATCACATGAAAAAAATGCATGCTATTTATTAACGTAGGAGTTAGTGGTGGCGGCATATTTGCTCTGGCATCAAGGTAGAACTATCAAAATTATTGGGCGTCCTTCTAACTCATTTTAAAGAATAAGCTGTTCATGTATGTACTTCTTATGCCTGTAGATTAATCGACTAGTTACGTATTAAAAATTCACGACATTGCAACTTTTGAGTCCTAAATAGTCACGTTTCAGCACGGAGAGGAAACTGTAAAGACGTGTGCATAGCAGTAGGATGACGCTTTATGTCTAGTAGCAAAACTGTAATTGCCGCAGATTAGGAAGCAATTTCAAAAAAGTTGATTGTTTTTCTATAGTGTTGTTCCTGCTCTCCAAATGGAGAGTGCGCTTTGCTTATTTTTACGCCAATTTTTTATTGGGAAATGATAGAGCATTTACGCGTACGTGCAATTGGGATAGAAAATCGCAGAAAAATAATAAATTTTCAAGTACAGCCATCAATGACAGTGATATATGCATGCGAGGACAAAGCTATAAACAGACTTCATTTATATTCAGCAAGATGGACTTTGAGGTGCCTTTCAATGCAATCAGGTGACAATAAATAACTGCACAGCAGTTAAGTACTCTTTTAATTTCAATTTCTGTTGTAATCGCAACTCGCACACAAATTCCTCTGCGTCATTGAGCTCCGCTGCAAAATTCAAACGTAAGGTGACACCTCTCAATTAGGAACGGCTATAAATAAAATGGTGTAAAAATGAAAATGAATTATGCAACAACTTTTTTTTCTGCAAGATCAATTTTTTGACAAAAGTTTATCTACCATCACCCGTCTCGCTATACTTTATCAAGTGGGTCATTGAAAGTACTAAAGTATCATTGCTGCAAATCTACAACAAAACTCGAGCCAAGAAGGAGTGTACACAACACTCAAATAGTTCATCTTTAACCCGAAAATGTCCTCCAAGTTTGGGGTGCCTTAGATGTAGCATAATTAACAAAAAGAATCCCTACCAAAACAGAGTAAAATCACCTAAATCTGAGCGGCTATTAAAAAATTGTACAATATTGTTATTATTACTTATGCTCGGTACGTGGCTGTATTTTTTCAATTTTACTATTTTACATCATGTTAATCGAAGGGAACGGAACTCGCGAAAATTCTAAGCAAAACAAAATGACCTAGACTTTAGTGAGGATTAGCAATAAAAAGTAAAGCACGCACGCACGTACCTTCAAATAGCTACTTTTAAGTGTAATATTTAATGTTATAGCTTGCCTTGTTTGCTAGCCTGCTGATTTTAAGTTGTTGTTTTACTGTTTTGAAATCATTATAATGGATCGTAATGAGTAGTATAACATTCATCACAACAAATTGCTTTATACGCAACATACCCAAAAATATAATTGCATAAAATATTTTTTTTCCACAATAAGAAATTGGAGTGTTTTGCTAGCAATAAGAAACGATTGCGTTGCGTAATAACTTATATTCTGTTTTGTATTTTCTGTATTTATTTGGAGTACTTGAACTTATACAATCTAATCAGTTGTACCTGGTGCTGGTAGACAAGTGCCAAAGTCGTTTTTAGTGCTCTAAGAAAAAAAACTATTATTGACAGGTTCAAAGTACATTAGAGCTCACAGGAGCACTTTACATCAAAAGAAATGAACTCCATTAGCTCAATTAAAATTTTAACGTGTGAGCTCGTGCTACCTAAATTATGTTTCTTGGGTTGTGCATAATTTACAATTAGCTTTAGAATCCCATGCCAAGCACATGTCAAGTTTGGCGTCGTTCGTTGAAAAAGGATGCTACTGGTGTACACAAACACTAATATGTTTATTATAAATCAGTGCAAAAAAGAAATTTACAGAGCGTGAGACAAGTTCCTCAAAATAGCTACCTCATCAAGATTAATTATTTCGTGTGAGGGTTCTTATAATTACGTATTTACTGTCTGCACGCCTAACAAGTGTAGAGTACAGTTGCGTAGATTTTTTTTAGCATTTTAGTGAGCTGTATCTAAAGTAGCAATAAAAACAAAAAAGTATTGTTATGCAAATAAAATAATGCCAGCTTAGGTAGAGTTTGAGAAAAACATAACTGTGATTCCATTTAAGATTGTTAGCGGCAGTGCAGTGTTGGGTACGCATTAGTTCGGCCTTGATGAGATGCTCGAGGTAGAAACTGTGAACTTTTTACAATATTGATTTAATTTTCTGTGCGATTTTATTACCGAATAGAAACACGTTAATCATCATTACCAGCAAGTGATTTGTGATTAGTACCATGAAAAATTCAAAGCAAGGAGAAATTTTTTTTTTTCGACGAGTCTTTCCCTCTGCGTATCAAATCCCATTTTCTGTAGAAAGCCTTCCCTCTACAATTATTTAATTAAGGGATAACAGTTTCACTTTATGTAGCTCGTTTAACAAGGGAAATGAGGCCGTGCAATGAAAACCGACTTTTTTTGAATGAGAGTACACAGATAGCAATTTTTTGTCTGCAGCCTGCAGCTGCCAGATATCTGGCCATCTTCGTAATAAATAGAGTTGTAAATTAGGGGATGCAATTTTGCATCATAACTTTTTATATCATTTCATTTTTACAGAATTGACCTTAAAACTCCCAAAGTGAGTTTTTACCAGTCACTTAATTACAGTGGAATACAGGGCACGCGAGTTTGAGAGCGAGATTAAGAAAGAATTAACTTCGATTCGACCCATTCCAAAAGGAATGGAATTGAGACTAGTCTGATGCTTACGATTAGTTGATGACGTGTTTTCACCTAACCCACATATAACTCTGCCTCAAAGTTATAAAAATTAGCACTTTCGTTACATAAGCAAAAATGTCCTTACGACTATTGATGATCTATTTGGTCTAGATTCTGTATAGTCTATTTGTCCTTCGCGACAGTGCAGTCGCTCAGAAACAAATGCAGTGAAATGGCAATCCATCAAGGTAATCAAAGTTACTTATTATGCATTATTGTTTGGATCGATCCTTTTGAAAAAATTTGGATCGAGCAAATTCCTATGCTGATAAGTAGTTTTCTTAGTGAGCGTATCTACTGTTGTAGGAATATAGTCGCCTTCAGCTTTAGATCAGGATTTGAGAGATTTCCAATTACGCTTTGATGAATTCAGCCTCAGCCATGTCACGCCATAATATCCACCCACCTTAAAAATCAGTACATATGAATAAAATTTGATGCAGTTAATTTTTTCCTTCTTTTTATATCTCTCGAACCTACTCCTAGCTCCTAGCTTTGATACAGTTCGCGAAAAATAAAAATAAACTGAATTGTTGCAACCGGAATTAATTCGACTGCCAACTCGCTGGCTGCTGCCCATGTAATATAAAAATGTGGCAAAGTACTTTCAGCTGAAAAGTTGTTTATGTCTTGCTACATTTGACTGCTTGTAATTTTCAGCTTAGCAAGCTGTCCATAGACCCTGTCTTGATTACATAACTGCAGCGCAACTCACCAGATTTGTAATTGTTTTCATAAAAGTGAGTGATAGAACTTGGCAGTAAATGTTAATTTTATGCACTTTTCTGATTTAAATTTTTTTAAAAACCGTTGAAATACTGATTACTTCACGAAGCAATTATCCCGGAACTCTTCCAAAAAGGGAATAATTTTTTAAAAATATAAAATGATTTTTTTTGGCTAGTGGCCTTTTATGTAACAAAGTTGCTAAAAAGATTTTTACTCCCTTGCACTACGTCTCTCTCATTACTTGTTGCATGTTACACCTTGACAAAAATGCAGCCCCTTTGCAACTCTGCCTAGGAATTTTTAAGATGTGCAACCTTTTGCCATTCATGGTAAGCAAAAAATATATGGCTCATTCCATTTTGTTAAAAAATGCGTCATGTTATTTACTGCGATGTAGTCGCACCAACGAAACGCCCAATGAACTTTCTATATCATAATTGCCTTAACATAAAACTTTTTAGCTTGCAACAGAGTGCAGTGGTCGTCCTACTACAAAAAAAATGCCAAAAAGGTGAGAGACGTAAAAATGGCTGTGCGCTGCTCTCTTAAGCCTCCATAAGCAATTCAGTTTGTTTCAAGTTTTCCTAATTTTTGCTTAAACTTGACAAACTTATTTGTGTACATGACTATGGGAATCGGTGGTGTCACGTTATTAAAACCCACTCCATCATCAGCCTGATAAAAATTATGACGATGAAACCTCAATTTTATCTAGGTAGCGGCGGATTTTTTACGAGTATTTAAATGCATAATCATCGTTATTACAGTAGCCATAATGAGCCACCGACACATTCGAAGTGAAACCACAAAGAAAAAGGCATCTTTTTAAGGTAGCAATTATTGAACGTCGAAATAATGACAGAGAGGCAGAGAGCTGATGACGAGGACGATAATGATGATGCCTCACTGTGCCATTTTTATGTTTGAATAATTTTTTAAATGATACAATTCCCTGCGTTGGGATTTAGTTGGACTGGGGAACTTGAGGAGACTCGCAGCAGAGAGTGAGTGCTGCGTGTGCGCCACTTACAATTATTGGCTGTTTACAAAAAAATGCTCACTATCATTGTCACACTTCAACTAGAATGTAATTATTACAACACACTTATTGTACCACTTGGATTTGCCATTCATAAACGCCACCGCACCGGCGGCGATCGGCGGGTCAATAGGAAAATAAGCGATTCCCTGCAAACTACGAAAGCCAGCGCTTCATGAATGGATGAGCGATGGTATAGTATTCATGAAAAGCAATGTTTTGTTGTTAATGTGAATTTCGCGCATGAAATTCACACTTTGTGCAGAAAATAATTGCACAATTCGCTCGCTTCTCTCAAAGAATTGTGAATATATATGAAAGTAGTACATAGAAATCAGCCTTTTTTTCTTAATATGGTACTGCTATAAAGTTTTTACATGAAAGGACGGTATTAATAGCAAATAATGCATTAGTTTTGTTCCTTTAATAATTAATCGGTAGTACACGGACGAATATTAATATGGTTGGTTGTTGGCTCTAGCTGCAGCTCAGTTAGAGTTCTTTGACCAAGCTTTGAGTAGAAGCTTCGCGTAGAAACTTGCTGTTGACAAGTATCTACTACTAATAATTAATAATTCATTTCACACTCGTCCCCTAGTCATTAATTAGCATCTTGTATGTTTGTAACTAATGTACCAGGAAATTGCTCTTTCAGTGTTAAAATTTTAATGCGCTTAAGCATGACAACCAATTTGATTAAAGACAATTAGAAAAACGTGACAATACAGCTTTCACTGTAAGGGGTACTTACTCCTAGATATGTGTCGCAGCTGAATACTAAAATCCTAACTGACTGACTGTGGTTTGGCGAGTTTTTCAGTTTTCCCCTTTTTTAGGCTGATCCTAAAAGCAACTCTCCTCATAAGAGTAACATTCCCCATATAAGGCTATGGAAAAGTAATTTATTTTTACCTACTGTCACCATTCTTCTTGCACCATTTTGGCAGAAACCTGAACTACACAAAGACATCGGTACGAGAGATTTTGTTACCATTCCCGTGGCATATAGTGCACAAGTTCCGCCAAACTTTCCAAAATAAAAATTTCCCTTGTGACCGACAAATATAGAGTGGCCATATTTGACAGTATAGAAATAAAACGAGAGCTCCTGAAAGATTTTTTTTTACTGGGAACTCTACTCAGCACCAAAAGCTTTTCCTTACGAATTCATACATATTTTGTCATTTTCTTACCCACAACAGCACGCCTCACTGTCATTGTCATACTCTTATAAATTCCTAATTTGGTTGACAAAATCTATATCTTTTTCCCTGCCGGAGGCAGTTACCCTAAAGAGGAGTGAGTTAGTGAGAGGACGAGCATCTTTTGCCATGGACACAAAAACGGAATACACGTCCCTCCCTTATTTGCCATATAAACAAGAACAGTTTCCTCCTTCAGAAAAGCATTTTCAAAAGGCAACAATGGAGGAGGTGTACTACACTCTACATCGTGCTCCCTTCCTTTGTCAAAGGCTCCCTGTGAAGGGAGATGAACTTTTGTCTTTCACTAACTCATCTCTACTTGACATTTTTTTGTGCAGAGCTATCGCATTCTTGTCACTTGCAAGAAAGAAAGAAAAAACTCATGTCAGTCATCACCTCCCCATGCAATAACAGCAATATTATAAAAAATGCACCCACTCACCACCTCACCACCACACAACCGATCCACTCACTTTGAAATTCACATCCGCGTATGCGACTCAAACTCAATTTCTTTTGCATTTACTTTTTTTAAGCTCCATGACAGTCAGCGTACAATAGCTACAAAACTAAAATTATAACTTTTTATACCTTGCTTTACTTTTTGCTAAGACTTGCAGGCTATAGGGACAGGTAAACAGCAACATAACGGACATGTATATGTCCTGCTGTTAGCATCATTCCATTTGTAAAAAAGAAGCTAATATTACATGACTTGAAGAAAGTTTCTAAATATTTAATAAGTGAAAAAAATCTCATTGCCTTATCACGATACTGAAATGAAATTAAGTAGTTACGACGCGACGAGTGAAACGAATCTAACTTTCGCACAGGTACTCCTAAACCTGACAATTTTTTTAGTCGAACTTTAAGTTCCCGACATCGTTTCGAATATTGTAATATTGCATTGAGTTACAACATGAGAACATAATAAACCCATATTGGTCAAGAAAAAATTTGGTAAGGTCATTTTCATGTTACTGCAGATGAGAACAAAAAATGGACCAATCGTTAAGGATGGGAAAGAGAACTGTTAAAAACTTTTCTAGTTTAAAAAAGTTTCTAGATAGGCCTCTGAGTGTGGTCATAACTTGACGATTAAAGCAAAAAACTATATCATTACTAGTATTTACCTTTACCAGAAAGAAATCTGAGAGTTTAAAGACCCAATGGTGTTGTGTTGTTGGTGGTCATTAGTAGCAATGAATTAGACATGCATATAAACCCATATTACACCGCACATCATCGAAAATAAGATGAAGAGCGTTCCCATTGTTGCCCAATTTGGCGGGTCGACACTCACTGGGCTCAGCTCACATCATCATCAGCAAAAGGTAAAGGGTCAACATTTCATCCTGATGCCAAAATTTTGATGCAGAACTAAACACTCGCACAAAATGAGGATGATAAAGGAAGATATTTGAAATACAGATTACTCCCATAAAAACCATCATTATTCTCATAGATTTTCAATTCGAATTTCCTTTTTCTTTTCTACTACTTATCGTAAATGTAGTTAATAATGATAACACTAAAGTATGATAAAAACGAGTGAAAAATTATAATCAACGAAGAAAAAAAAAGAAATTGTAGGATGATGATTTGGTCTTGCTGGTATGGTGGTTGGTGGGAGATAAGGTAAAGATGAAACATAAAAGTAACCCTTTTTCTACGAGTAAGTCCATACATCTTTTATGAGTGATAATGATAGGCCTTTGTTGCCTGCTACAACTCTGCTCGAAAAGAAGACGCAAGCACAGCACGGCCAACCAGCTCCACTCTCTTTTACTCTGCTCTCTGTCGAACGACACAAATTACAGAAGAAATGTGAGCATAGGCATACTTTAGGCATTTCACTATATAATTTGGCCTTTTCAGTTTCATTGCTAATCTACGTAAGCCCCTTTCAGATAGGCACTATTGGCACTCAACTTTGGTGTGTTGTTGGGAAGGGCACCATCAACATCATCGCCACTGATCGCCCCTTGGACAAAATACCCAGAATGTACAGAAAGGAATTTAAGGCAAACGTGTTACGAACATGCTGCTACGTTTCGTTCTCATAAAGCCTTGATAAAGTGAATTTGCTGATGTTGATCACCAGCAGCATTTATAAGAAGTTTCCTGTGGACTTGCAAAACTAATTCTTAAAAAAAGGTTATTAAGCGTCTAGAGATGAAATGCGCTATCGACTTTTTTTTGCCAATTTTAATCAATTCATGCCGTTTAAATAATCACCAGATTGTTAGCAAATTTTTAGTGATTATCATTCATGAGACAATAAAAGGACCACGAAATCAGTATGTTCCTGGTTGCTGTATTTATTCGGCATATTACTGAAAGGTAAGGAAATGTTGTAGAAGCTCTATTCGATATTAATTACGTTGGCTCATTTTAAACGGCACTATTTACTATTTGCATATTCATAAAGATCCTTGTATAGATCTTTTCGCAAGAACAATTGGGCTCTTAATTTCCTCATTGGATGCATCAAAACATATGTGTAAAGTTATAACGTTGATAAAAGGAGTATAGCGAACAAGACTATAAGATGCAACTAGATGAGCATAAAAGTTAAAGTGGATAAATCAAGGTTTTTATAACTCTTTATGAGTTGCTGAGCAAGCCGAGTGTGTGCGTGTTGTATGGCCGTACATTTTCTGACTTTTGCACACCATTACATGTGGCCTAAATCTCGACGGACTGGATTTTTGAAAGTAGGTAAGCCGATGCAATGCAAGTTTTCTGCGTGTTGTGTCTACCGATTTCATGGCAACTATGCAGTTTCATCGTACATGCATACCCACACTCATCTGAGCTAAAGAATTTACACGAGACAAACTAGAAAGTTCAGTCCGCAGCACGACATTTTTCACATTGCACTCTTGTTAGCCAGAGATTCTTTTTGGCTAAAATCTCCCTTCAATACTTGCACACGTACACTATAGGCAGTCCAAAGATGGATGTAATTAATGCATTAATTATTAATAGTCTTAAGGAAACCGGAAAAGAATTTTGAGTTTCACTCTTCAGCAGTTGAGCTATCTTCTTTTGGGCACTCCTTATAGATAATCCCTTCTTAATAATTTTTAATTACCGCATCGAATCACTCGCCAAATGAAACGCTAAGCTTGCTTCTTTTTTAAAATAAAATTCCAATGAGTGAAGAGCTGAATTGTTCGCAATCTCACCTTCCGGTTTTGCATATCATACGACAAATATCAGTATGAGGTAGCAACAATGTACTTACGGTACTGAATAAAATAACTGCCCTACATAGCAGCTATTAAAATGCAAAGCGACATTCTCAAACTTAATACCTTCAGGAAGCTGAAAGGTGGGAGTTGTGAGGCCGCTTCCTCATATAAAATACCTTCAGCTGCAAAAGGTACGCTTTGATAAACGTAAACTATAAACGTGTGAAAATAGGTAAAAGGGAGCTTAGTATTTCTTCAAATGATACACTGCATCATCATGATCTATATATTCGTCTTAGTCTTGAGGTAGGTGGACACTTTTTTGCATCTACCATCATATCATCCACCGCAGTAGTAGTAGCATCTTGATATTCTTCCTTCCTAATATTGCATAATGTAATGAGCATGTTCAATCTCATTCTCAGAGAAATGCCGATTGATGGATGGCAAAGTGAACTCCCATTCTGATAAGATAAATGGAATGCAAATGCGACACGTGCAGCTACTTGGGGTGTGGTCCGCGTCCTAATAATAGCTAAAATTAGAATTAATGACATAACGCAGACCAGAGCTAGTGGAGCTAGCAACAGAGTAGGTGATTTTAATAGGTGATTAGTGATTTCTTTTGCATTTGCTCAGACTCGGTTTGCAATATGTGCGAGACAGAAACTGCCGTTTTAAAACGTCATTGAAAACGCAGCCACCGGAGACGGAAACAGGAGTAGTGGAGATGTAATAATGAAAGGAAGACCTTTAAAAAAATAAGCCAATTACCAGTGAGAAACAAAGGAAAAATGGAATTTTGAAACTGCTGAACTTGAGTAAATGCTAGTTGCATTCTGCGCTCGTAAAACAATTACATGAGCACTAACGAAAACAAGACATTAACACCAGTGGAACATGCCTTGTGAATGCAAATGAACAAGAAGTCGTCTCTAAGCTTTTTTGGGTTCTCAACAATAAGAACATGAAAATTTGAGAAGTAACACGACTGTTACATCCTCACAAACCAGCTAGCAATCCCAGACATTCTCACACTTGACAAAGCATTTATCTGTATCGCTTCAGAAAAGCATATTTGCCTAGCGAAAAAAAAACCACAATGAAAATTTCTGCAAGAAGCCAAACCCTTCTCATCGGATTGCAACAAGGCCTTAGCAGTGTTCAAGGTAAGGAAATACTCTGTGTGATGTCTGCTCATCCTTTCACGTTCTTACAATAGCAGCATCACATAACCAAACCCCATACAGGTAAGGTTTTGACAGCGTCGCTAAGACAGAAAAAGTTTTTTTTCATAAAAAAAGATTGATATTAGCTTTTAACGACACCACTCCGATTACAATCATTTCTCTCCATCATTTTCCATCCCTTTTTCAGTAAGGAAAAAAAACTCCGAAGGAAATACAACAAGAAAACTAAAAACAACAGTTGGACGAAGCATTTATCTTGTTGAGGGTGGAAATATATATGGTCGAGGCAATATGGTTCTCACAAGAACAGCATTACCGTTGCTTTCTTCATTGAGAGAGGAAATACATAAATCATCATCATCACCTCCTCTCATTTCATTTACGAGCAGGCCATTGGTCTTCCACAAGCTACGAGCAAACTTTACATCTAGTTAGTTTAATATTAAGTAAGCAGACGCACAGTTTCAACAACGAAGTGTACACAAACACACGGCTATGATGATATCGCTATTTTTACTGCACGGGTTTTGTAGTATATGCATGCATTCATGCATTAATAGCACTTGTAATAAGAAAAAAACCTTCGTCGTAATCACAATCACACCATTCCTATTATTACAAACGCCAAACACAGAAAAATGGTGATTCGCCTCAAAACACAGGAAACGCAAATAGGAAGACGCGCAAGGATATACACTTCTTCTTGTGAAGCTAGAACGAGCTTTGCTCATCTTAGATTCCTGCTTGTGTGTAACGTTTCGTGCGTGCAATTTGTATGAATACCTTTTTTTTCTGCATGTCGCCGGATTGTATAAATAAAGTGTGAAAGACATACATACATGCATAATATTACGCAGGATGTTCAGGCAAGGTTATAAAGATGATCAATGACTAATGGGCATTGTAACATGGCAACAGTAAGACGAAAGAAACCAAATCAAATCAAAACTATGTGGCTATTTTGGGATAGCGGAACTTGGCTTGGTGAGACTTCATTTTCATTGATTAAGACACTACAGCCATTGGTGAATATCGAGTTTAGTAACGGTACCTGCCACTAGCACCATAAACACCAGAAATTAAATTGTCCTGGCTGGGATTATTACCTTATATTATGCAACCGTTAAAGATACCAGTCTTTTTTCCCAAGTTTTTTAGCTCAAACTTTTTTTTTCTATAAGTGACAGAGAGTTCAAAGAAAAATGGCTCGCTAATTGCTCCCCATTGAAGCTCTTGTCTCAGATATTTACATAATTACACTGAAGCCGAGTTTATAGGGCCGAGCATCTTGACAAAACTACTGTAGTCAATATATGGCAGTATAATTACATTGTTTTATGGCCGATGCTGTTTTATTCCGGTGCTTGTTTGAGCTTGATGCGCCGCCTTACTATATGCATTTAGGTTATCATGAGAATGTATGAGGAAGTAGCAGTAAAAATGATACGAGAGGAGCAGACAATGGACAAAGTAAGTTTTAACGGTGTAGTAGATATTTATCTCTCAGGTGCCAACAGATAAATTCCCATCAATATTTACTCCGGTTTCCTTATAATAGCGTAAAGCAGAGTAAAAAAAGGTTGCTGTCATAATGGGAGGGGTTATAGTTGGGGGTGTGGAGATTCCTTTAGACGTTTAAAGTCTTTTTGCTAATTATTATTAATAGTTAAGTAAGTACAGTTGGTTTCCTCCTTTTAAATGGGGTACAGTTATTATAAATAGCGAATCTCTAATCTTTCTCAGATCTCTACCTTGACTTGTCAAGTGAGCAGAATAATCCACGGTGCAACTAATAACCGTTGGTAGACAACAAGCCAGAAGAAAATTATCAGAGTGTAAAATACTGAAAAACGGATCCTTTATCCATAAAAAACCAGTTTTTACCCGCTCCTTGTACCAATTGCTATTGTACTGACTGACCGCATTTTCACCACCGTGAAGGGATGCAGACAGTTTTTGAGCCCTCTTATCATGTCCTACTCGCGAATATAAGTTTGCGAGTAAAAACGTCAGAAATGTTATACCTGATCTTATCTTCAGTTTTCACGATTCCATGCACCTTAAACTTAATTAATCGCGAGTAGTTGAAATCTGATAATATTTTAGTGCTTGCTATTTGCAGGCCAATCGGAGACTACTGGCAGAGGTAGTCGTAGCCAAGTATTGTAGGAAAAAACATTCCGATAATCTTCACTACAAAAAGTGTGAAGAAGCTACAATTGCAATTATTACCATTTCTGGCAGTGAGTCAGCTCGATACGCTACTGCATTTTTTTGTCTACGGTTGAAGGCAAGCGTTTAAGGAAATTTCAACGAGAAACGCAACTGACTATTATCAAGTGTTAAAGCATAAA
>JAHZND010001671.1:0-16716 GCA_027744115.1 Acrocyrtus sp. NNG-2020 | reverse complement strand
CACCCAATTAAAACTGATATTTTTAAGTAATGCATTGTGCAGGGCATGTAGTAAAGCACAAGCAGCGGAATTGTTCTGGAGCTACAAACACCCGCCGAAACAATAATCCCTGTACTCCGCCCCGAAATGCCAATCAGTGCAATAATCCAGGTCCTTGCCCGAAGACAATTTGTGCACGACCGCCGGATCCTTGTCGCAGTGTCAGCAATAACAACAATAGTAGCAATGAGAATAAATCCTGTTCACCCGGAAAACCTTCACCATGTACACAAGTAGATGCTGAGCAGGAAGCTCTTCGTAATATGTTTCGTGGAGCCACTGCTGCACCATCAGATAGCATAGAAAAGGAAGTCGATAGATTAATGGAGTGTGCAAGGATGTATTGCGAAAAGGAAAAGTTCAAGCTGAAACAGTTTTACGAGGAAGAAATGGTCCGGAAGAAGAAGGCAACCATAAATGAGTTCCGATGCGCAATGGAACGGGAAGTGCTTTGCCCACTCAAGAGAAAGTTATGTGAGTATGAACGAGAAATTTACAGGCTACAACAGGAATCGGGAAATACGAACGGTCTACAAGTAAGTCTCGGCGAAGGCTATCGAAAATGAAAATCGAGCAAAATCTTAAGGTTATGAACATGAGTGAAATTTTTTTGTATGTACATACATAAATTAACCGCTGGGTTTTTAAAATTACTAGAAATTATCGAGCCAAAAATTTAACCAAGCGCCAAACTGTTCCGAAGCGGGAACTCACGCAGAACTACTGAAATTGATTGATGAATTTTGCCAAACAGAAAATGGAGAGCTAGGTGACAGTTCTAAGATGGAAGCCCTGAAGGAAAAATTAAAGTTGCTGAACGGGGAGCTGGACGATTCCAAGAAACTGGCACTGCAGGAAATGAACGATTTAGCGAAAGAAGACGAATTACTGGCACAGTCTAGGGACAAAGTTACAGATCTGGAAGCGGAGAACTTAAGACTTAAAAAGATCATTGATGACCAAGTGATTCAGTTGGACGCGCTGATGCCTGATGAGGAAACTGATGCGTTTGAATTGGCGACTTTAAGGAAACGAGTGGCAGAGTTGGAAGGGGAGAGAACAAAGTCGAGCTTAGAAGCAGAACTTGTAGAACTGAAAAAGCAAATTGAGGATTTCCAAAAACTAAAGGAGGATGCTATTGTGCGAACTAAATCGCAGCAGTCTATGATGGAAATGGGAGTTGAGGGAGAGACACCTGAAACATTAAATGATGGTGGTGGCGGTTCTCGTAAAAGTGTCGTGTTCTCGGAGAAGGCTGCTGGTAGAAAGTTTTCCGGCACTGGATCAATTATGTCGAAAAAATCTTCAAGGAGAGCATCTGTCAGCTCTAGAAAGGCTGCGTAAGGCAAAATATCATTTTTTAAACGTTGGTAGAAAGTTTTCCGGCACTGGATCAATTATGTCGAAAAAATCTTCAAGGAGAGCATCTGTCAGCTCTAGAAAGGCTGCGTAAGGCAAAATATCATTTTTTTAAACGTAGATGCAACAAAAAATATCTTTATTTGAAGAAAGGCGCTAAATGAAACTTTGTTATTTTAGCTCCGCCGAGAAGCTCACAATTGAAGAAAAGATAGAAGAGGTAGTTGCTCCTTACCATGCAAAAATCGATGAGTTGAAGGGACGTATAAAGGAACTTGAGGATATGCTGGTCACTTTCACCGAAATGGAGAGCAAAGTAAAAGAGCTTCAGGGAGAGTCCGGAAAAGTTGATGAGCTGAATAAACGAATTGCGCAGCAATTAGCTGAGATTGAGCGGCTCAAGAACATTGAGCCTCCACCCTGCCCTAAGCCATCTCTGACGGAATTGAATAAGCTGAAACTTAAATATGGAGAGGCGGAGAAATCGGTGCAGCAGCTACAAAAGGAGCGCGGCAGCATGTCAAAGACGATCGAGGCTCTTCAGCACAAAAATAAAGATCTTATCAAGCACCAGGAGGAGATAAAGGAATTAAAGGAACAGGCAAAGGAGTCGGCATCAGTCCATGCCAAACTTACTGACGAGGCCAGAAAAAAGTCAGAGCAGATCACTCTTCTCGGCATCAAATCTGAAAATCTTGAGGCTGAAAATCAAGAAGTTAATAAGGCACTGGATGAGCTTGGACAAAAGTATAAAGACCTTGAGAAGAAGTTGGCTCAATTAGAAAAGGATAAACAAAAGCTAAGTAAAGATATTGACGACCTGAAAATCGAGCTGCAAAACGAGAACATGAACTCGGAGAAATTAGCAAATGAGCTGAAAGTAAAGCAGGAGGAGGTGATGAAGTTGAAGGATAAATTGTCAGGTGCTGAAAATGAGAACAAGACATTGACAAAGGAGTTGGACGAACAGAGAAAGTTGGCTGAAGAAAGTGACAAGATCATAAAGAATTTAACGGGTGAAGTAGAAGCAACGAAAAAATTGGTTGCGGAGACTCAACAGAAATTAGATGAAGAGCAGGAACTGGCCCGAGAGCTGGCGCGAAAATGCGAAGAGGAATGTTCAATGGTAATAAAATTAAAGGCTTCATAAAATAAAAAAATAGTCTATTTAATATTATACTTATGTAATTTTAATTGGTTTGGGTGAGCAGTTATCCAAGAGGGGACAGTGCGTACTACAACACGAACAAAAAAGTCTCGCCTTGGCAGGGCAGCTTGAACAGGATAACGCTTTGATAAAGGACCGCCTCATGCAATTAGAGGATCAGTTGGATATAATGAACAAAATGGAAAACAGAACGAGAGCCCTGCATTCAGAACTGTGTGACCTAGAGAAGCGTGCTGGCGTTCGAACTCAGAAATTGGAAGAGCTCCGGAACATGGAAGGATGTGACTTGGCTGATTTTATAGTTTCGTCCACCTGCTCCAGCTCTACAGTCACTACATTAGCACAGAGCGCTGCTGTAATTTCAGAGCAGTCTATGACAAATTGTACTCTTTTAACTGCACAGATTGCAGAATTGGAAAGAAAGAGAAATCGTATAAATTCAGAGCTACAAGGTAAAATGGACACAGTTCAGACTTTAAACAACATGCTCGATGAATTGAAAAAGGAAAATGCAAAATTGGTTCAACAACAAGCTATCGCTTGCAAGGATGTCCGAACTTGATATTAAAAATTTTATATATGCTTTGACTCGGCTCATCTTTGCAGTATTTTTGTAGAAAAAAAATAAAAGAGGAAAGTAGTCTGTGGAAGTGTGTGTGCTTATTTCTGCACAGCAGAATTTTATTTGTAATAATTACGATAACAAGACTTAACTAAAGGTAGAAAATGTTAAGTTTAGAATTTGAAAAGTATTGCATGGAAATACTTTTTTAAATAGGGATAGAAGGAACGACTAGAATGGACTGTATTTAATGCTAGGAATATAAAAAAAATTGCGATGGCGGTGGGAATACGACGAAGAATTCCTAGTAGTAATGGATGGGAAGGCGAAGGATAATAGGTAAAAGTAACGAATTAAAACGGGATTAAAAAGGTTTTAAAAGGAGCTTTAAAACAAAAGTAGTTTATCCGTGGTGCCATCCCTTGAATTCCTGACCGACCCAGACTTGCTTGGCCCATCCCTTTCCGGATTCCTTAACTCCGTATTGGTAGGCCCATGGGTTTTGCCAGTGAGAAACTTCAGCCCATCTGCATTTTCATATAGATAAGTTAAGTTTTGCAATTGCTCAGAGAAATCTGAAAGAGAAAGGGATTAACCTCTCAGGTCTGCTAAAAATTCACAATTACTCACCCGTGGTACTTGGGTCCCCATCCCCAACCCTTGTGTCCGTGATGGCCGACATCATGGTGTCCAATATGGCCAGCATAAGCAACAGCGGCGAGAACCACGAGGGCCAACAACTGTACACATAACAAAATGTTTACAAAATTAGTACAAGTTTTTTTTAACTTTGAAACGCCTTAACTCTATTTATCACTTTATATGAATTCTCACCAATCTGATCGAAGTCATTTTTTCTGTTGTAGGGAGTAAAACGTGTGAAAAAGGGGAAATTAGGGGAAACTTGAGAATAGACAGGAAAGGAGAAGGAAAAAGATAAGTGAAGTACACTGTGGGAAGAGATGAACTCAACTGACCGTTCTCAGACTCCGAGAGTCCTTTTTATAGTAAAATTATCCTTTGAAATAATTAACAATTTAGTTAGCCCTGCTAAACCACATTTCATACTAGATTGTTTAAACGCTATAAATATAAACTGCCATAAGTCATCACACGGTCATTTCGCACTAAACAAAAAAGGAATGATAAAGATAATCAGCACCGTAGTAAATATAAAAAATTGTATAATTTATATTACGGGCAATTAGGCATAAGTATAGGAAAATAAGGCACTATGTTAAATAATGGATATTAACTTTTTTTTGGCAAAAAGATTTTCATCAAGCTCATGCTGCGTACCTCCATCGCCCCTTTTTAGCAGCTTAGGTCCACTTAATACCTCCTCCTACGCTTTTACGAAATTATAGCTTCCTATAGTATGGGAGGACTTGATTTCTTTTGCAGTGGTGTTATCAAAGTGCAGTGCGTTAAACGTAAAGGCTACTTATGTAAAGCACTACTAAATTTAACAAGACCGACCCCTCCGTTTACCCAATGAAAAAAGGGCCTATAACAAGATTTGTGTACTGATAACAGTGCCGTTTTCTGAGCTAAAGTTCGCATATTGCAGCAAAAAAGTCATAAAGATTTTTTATTTATTATTGTATAATCGTTACTAAAATATTGAAAAATTGCAGCACTGCCTCCGCTGCTAACTGCTAGCCCTAATTTACAATTCCGCGTATGCACCTTATCACATCACCCAAAATATTATCAATTCTCGTAAATTCTGTTTTATCAATCCATGCATGAAAATGTGAGAGGCAGCGTTTTGGTTGAAAAGTTCAAATTTAAATGCAACATTTCGCAAAAGATCATTATTAAATAGCCCATCGGTAATCGTAATAGGTCTGTGCATAAATCATTTAGTTGCTGGCTGTCACGGTACAAGTCAGATAACTAACGCCGATGCTAAAGATCAAGACGCTAAAAGTGGAAGGTACGTTTCATCCGTTTTCTCAAGCCTTACGTAGAATTAAACTTTGACTCAGGTTTTCGCTTGAATTTTCCTTCAATATTACCGACAATAGCATTCAACCGTGCAGTACAAATAAGTAACCCATTTACATAGGTACCAGTCACAAGCTGTATGCTTCGAAAGTCAAAGTGCCAGTGTTGAAAACACTTTGAAAATGAAAATAGTTGGCACATTAACTGAAAATTAAGATACCTTTTTCTAAATATAATCCGCCATTACCATCCATCCACTATCACTTTTAGCAAGTTCACAGCCAATCTCTTTCGCAAATCCACGCCAAACGTTAAGTGCTGCACTTTGTGTTTGCAATGATATATATTATTTTGCTAAATATCCGTTGGGCCTTACTGAAAGTCCTCCTTACTCGATGCATATTAAGTAAATGTAGTAACTAGTCTTACTAGATTATCAGTTGGATACAACGTACACGTGTTTAGACTTCTTGTTCCACCTTGTATTTGCGCTTTGCATTGCAGTTGCGCATTGCTTTACAGGCTTCGATATATGTAACTTTGTAATTACACGCAACGCTTGTTCTAATCGAATGAATGCTACAATTAACTCATTCATTGAAATCAGACGGTTGCAATTTTACACTTAAAATGCTACGAATTAATATATATGTAACATATTCTACAGTCTTTTCAGCTTTTTTCCTGTTTCTTGTTCATGTTTTTGTTCCTTCCTTCCTTCCGACACAAAATGATAAATCGATAAGAAGAGAAGCCAACCGTATAATCCATTTTTTTCTCAGAATATCACAATAATTTTTCTGCAAAATGAATTTATATATGACCTGGTAAGAAACTGGCAGCGCTTGGCTATTAAAAAATACTGCTACGAGCTGAATTTAATTTTATTTAGGTATTTAAAGTTACTCACCAGTATCTACCTATTCGGAAAGTTGTAAGGTGATTGGGATACAATTTGGACTCAGATTATAGCTAGAGCGTAACCGATTTAATTGAATGCATTTTTCCTTTTGACAGCCACACGCGCGTTTAGTCGGCTGTTGATACAGTTAATTGCTAAATAACCTGAATAAATGATAAAAATACATTCAAACCCAATTATCGCCATTTTAAGGCATTTCAGATAAAAATGCAACGGTTGATGCAGCCCACGTTGTGGACAAGGCTGTGCTAAATTGATGCCTTAAGTTGTGGACGAGGGATTTCAAAAATATTTAATGAAAAGCTTATGTGAAGGAGTCAGAAACAAAAATTGCACAAATTGTAAAGAAAGCTCTGAGATGACACTATCAGGTGCAATAAATGTTGATTGCCCTTGACATGTGGCATGCAGAATGATCTTTATTTTCATTATTTAATTAAACAATATTATTTATTAGCAACTGTTTAATAATTTGAAATTACTAGTATCATTTTACTCTAATTAATCCTTCAGACACTGCACGGCAATTTACCATTATTACCTGTCAGCCTAGATATGTCATCAACACTACCAGTGGCCAACAATTTGATGATAATTTGACATCAACCAGCTCGCAAAACGGCATCTCATTTGTCATTTGAGTGGAGCGGCACTTCAACGTAAGAAGATTTATTTAAATTGCTTGATCAGCACAGATATAATATTAAAAATTGTGTCAAAAGTGATGTCCTTAAAGAAAATTAATTATACTTTTGTCATGTCATGTACATGAATTACTATTTTCTTTACACGCTTTACACTAAACACATTTAACGACCTGCAAAAACATTTAAAAAAGTAAAAATGGTTAACAATTTAACAACTCAGCGACCTTCTGTTCTTCTCCCGTTCAGGACTGCTTGAGCTCCTCCTTCTCCTCCTCCATTCTTTACTTCTTGACCTGGATCGACTTTTACTTTTGCGCTTTTTGTCACGTCCTCGTACACGATCGGAATCACGCTTACTAGTACTGCCACTCCGGTCTCTAGAGGCCGACCTACTCGTTGCACTTGACCTTGTACTGTCATCACTTTTCCTTCTTTTCCCTTCTAGCTCGCGTTCCTTAGATGTACTGTGACTACGATTCCCTCTCTTTTTTGATTTTGGGGATGGCGACTTAGACCTCGACCTAGATTTTTTCCGACTCTTCTCTTTATTTTTTCGCCTTCTGGAGGAGGAGGAAGACGAAGACCTACTCGACCGGCTTGGCGATCTCCTTCGGTGTCGTCTATCCTTGTCCTTTAGCCTGGAAGTGGAACGGGATCGAGAACGCCTTTTTTTCTCCTTGGACCTACTTCTACTCCTACGCCTATCTTTAGATTTAGAACCTGACCTAGACCTACGCTTACCCTTGCTCCTATCTTTCGATTTAGAACGCGACCTATTCTTTTTCCTACGTTCCCTGGAATGTGATCTTGATTTATTTCGACGAGACTTTGAGCGGGATCGGGACCTGCTCTTATTTCTCTGATGTTTTCTGCCAGAAGGTGATGCAGATCGTGACTTTCGCCTTGATGACTTTTTGTCACTGTGACTCTCTTTAGTCGAGATGTCACTTTCCCCCCCTCCCCGAGATGTCTTCCTGTCAGAAGAGGCAACCGATGGTGGAGGAAGCAGCGGCTTCCGTATAAGAGAGTCTGAAATTTTTTATTAACTTCTCGTAAAATGTTCGACTTAGAAAGGCAAATTCGGTGTTAGAAACAAATTCCTAGCTCGCGATAAATGAGCTTTTTATAGCAAATAAAACCTAAGGATTACAATACGACATGTACAAAATTGGAAGTATTTCCAGAATGTTTGAATGAGAACAAGGACTTGCATAATTGCATTAAAGGGACTTATGGAAAATTGGCTAGATCATGGTTACCTTGAGAGTCGTCGGTGATCTTTTTAGCTTTGTCTACCTCTCTTTTTGTGCTGGAGTCCGATGACGAACCAGAAGACGTACGACTACTTCGCCGATCCCGGGCAGATAAGGGCGACCCCAATGTTCTGTTTCCTGTGCCCTTACTAGCAGATCTAGATCTTGAACGTCGTCTTCTATTTACTGGTGATCGTGACTGCCGTTCACGATCTTTGGGTAGAGAGGGTGGCCGTGAAGACGTTTTGGAAACGCTGCCCCCGTCTTCATCCAGTTCGTTTAGAAGTTCCAATTTCCGAATTTCCCACATGCGTCGTTTCCTTTCCAAATCCATCTGCAAGAATTAAAAAATAAAACATTCAATGTATCCTATCAAGATTATCAAGTCTACATAAAAATTGAAAACAATGCTGATATGTTTACTCACCCGTAGCTCCGCTTCTGAGCTATTGCCCATATCATCTTCCGAGTCTGATCCTGATTTAGAGTCATCCGAGTCGGATCCGTATCCAAGGCCCAAACCTATATTTACCAATGATAGATAATTACACTGAACATTTCAACCTCAAATGTCTATGCCCCTAAACTGCCTACCATATATGCCAAGCCAAATGTTATGCCACTGCGAACGATATAATGCAAGCAAGGCCAATATATGATAGTTTGGAATCGTAAACGATTAGCAAATCTTGATATGCATTGTATTAATGCAGTACATTATTTTATGAATTCTTTTACAATATTTTATTAGCTACAAAACTGACATAACTAATCTAAAGATTCCTGGATCAGGTGAAAAGGATTTAGGTGTTTTTAAATCAATACAAATAGGAATCCGCATTGAAAATAAAACTATTAAAACAAAAACTTAAAACTAAGATTTAAACTAGACGAATAACAAAGATGCTTGTAAACAGATACAGTTTACGAGACCAGAATTGCAGTATGGAATGCATGAATGCAAATGCGAAAGAGGATAAAAATCTCAAAAGAGTGCACACTTACCAAGGGGTCCACCAGTTAATGAGGCAAGGCCACCCAACTTCCTCAATGATGTTGAAGTCACTTAACATATATAACCAATTTTTATGAATAGCGATTTACTTTTATAAGGAACGAATTAAGTGCATTCAAACTCAGCATCTCGGGTTTGTTTCCAGTGAAAACAACAGAAAAATATATTAATTCTCGAAACGATTGCTTTCGTGACAATATAAAACAGAGACTTAAAACATTCAATATCACAGACTGTTTCCATACGTAGTAAAAATAAAGTCATTATTCAAATTCATATTACGATCATTCCTTAACTTTAGTGAACTGGAATGACGGTAACGATGTGTGAAGTTTCATTAGGAAAAAATGAATAATTTCGACTGCTACCTTTTTTACTCTTTGCTTGATGCAAAGTTTCACCTGCCACTTGATACATTTCATGCGTTGTGACCTCAAGAAGAATGCCAGTCAATTGGTTGCGTACGCACAGCATCTTGACAATAAAAACGAAAAATCAAATAGTTAATAATAGATAGTAGTTTAAAAGGTTGATTGACTTTTGACTTCATTCCGTAGTTAGTAGTCAAAAAGTCAAAATAAAATGGAATGTGGAATATAAATAAATGTTGCATACGACATGTTTTAGTTTTTCTTTCATCGGAGCACTTCTCCAAAAGATTTTTCAGCCTCTCTTTACTAGAAAGCTGTGGCGGCGGAGGTCTCAGAGAAATCGACGGAGGTGAGCCATGTCTAGGAGGTTGCCGGCTAAAACGCTGGTCTTCTTCATCGCTGTCTTCTTCCTTTTCTCCATTGTCGGCACCTGCTGACCATCGGTTATCATCAGCCTTCTTGAGGTAGTAAGCAGCCCTTGCTTCATCACTCATATTTTTCAGTTCTTCTTCCTCTCGCAGCCTCCTTTGCTTTCTACCTTCTTCTCTTTCCAAAGCCAGTCTTTCCCTTTCTTGTTGTCGACGTTTTTCCTTCTCCACCTTTTCCAGGCCTTCTCTTATCCAAGCAGGGAGGGCACGTCTTCTAGCCGCTTCTAAATCTGACATTGAGTTTTCATCTGAATCTGACTGTTGCGAGTAGCCTGCCGCTCCTGCTAGAACTCCCACGTTATTTTCATTAGCCCAGTACATTGAATAGTTCTGTTCCTGAGGTGCAGAAGGATTGGGATTAACATTCCAATTCGCTGGATTCTTTGAAGGAAAACTGTCTTGCTGAACCTGTACCTGCGGAGGTGGATGTCTCTGTGGCTGATGTTGAGGTACAGGCCACTTTTGATTGTTTCCCTGAGACATCCATTGTAGTTGTTGAGGCTGTGGTTGCACCTGCTGCTGTTGAGGGGGAAGAGGAGGAAGAGGAGGACTGGGAGTACTAGACGCTGATGTTTGCAAATGTTGAATCCATGGATTGGGTCCAGGAGGATGTATGTTAGCCTGCCGCTCCTGCTAGAACTCCCACGTTATTTTCATTAGCCCAGTACATTGAATAGTTCTGTTCCTGAGGTGCAGAGGGATTGGGATTAACATTCCAATTCGATGGACTCTTTGCAGGAAAACTATCTTGCTGAACCTGTACCTGCGGAGGTGGATGTCTCTGTGGCTGAGGTTGAGGTACAGGCCACTTTTGGTTGTTTCCCTGAGACATCCATTGTAGTTGTTGAGGTTGTGGTTGCACCTGCTGCTGTGGAGGGGGAAGAGGAGGAAGAGGAGGACTGGGAGTACTAGACGCTGATGTTTGCAAATGTTGAATCCATGGATTGGGTCCAGGAGGATGTATGTTTGCTTCAGGTTCCAAAGGTTCCACATCCATTGGAGCTTCACCAATTAAATCTACATGGTGCTCTGGTGAATGAGTTGGCTGTTGCTGAAGATGTTGAAGCTGCGGAAGAGCTTGTGGCTGTACCAGACGTGGAGGAAATCCGCCTGGCTGTTGGAAATCGGAAATGGTTAGCAACATCCGGCGTGATCATCGGTTGAAGAGTAGCAGTATTTAAGTGCATGGGAATACTGTTTGGAATACTACTCAACATGATCGGATTGTTGCTTGCCTGTTGGTGTTGGTGCGTTGAAATTGGTGGAAATGTTGGTGGAGGTGTGGAACTCATCATTGGTGGCATCACAAGAGCATGATGGGGCTGATTGTGCACCGCCAGAGTTACTGGAGTTGGGAGTGCTAACTGACCCATTGGCTCCATACCACCAGCAGGAACAGTTCCACTCTCCTTCATCTGGATCCATTGTTGCGCCAAGGCAGCCCAGTCAACTTAAGTTTCAAAATAATTTTAAAAGTTGAGCAAACTATGATTTTTTAAAAACATTTCACATTTAAAGATTCTACCTTGATCATGAGCTAAATGAGCATAATGATTAGGATTAAATGACATCGCTTGGGCCCATGGATTTGCACCAACATTATTGGCATTGGCACCACCCCCACCGGCACTCCACATCTTATTTTGTGTATTTTTATCTCGAGCTTTATAATTACGTTAGCTAATTTCTAGATACTCCCCACTAAATTCAAAGTTACAAAGTTACTCATTTTTGCATACATGTACTATTAAATTAACAATTAAAACTTTTGTAACAAGCCCATCAGCCGTCAGCCCGTACACTTTAAGTACTTTCCATCTACCAACATCAACAATCCTAGTAATTCCCACTATTAATTTCCTCCTTTACTATACTCTACAAGCAAAATCAAGTCAATCCCTACAAAACCGGGTCATCTACCATTACTGGAGACCAATGCTAACTGCTAACCCACTCGCTTATCTTAATTAAATAACAAATTTTATTAAATTATTATTAAACTCTTTATTATGTATTTACTTCATCTCCCCCTGCAGTATCTGCACATCCTACTCATTTGCTTTTAGCTCAACCATAACATTAAACTCAAATTTCCCACTTGCATCCTGGGGCAATCGGAACGTAAACAAAGGCATCCCCCATCTTCTCTTACACTGAAAACACAAAGCATCCGCACTCATTTGTCATAGAGTAAAAATTCTCTTTGTTCGTTTCTACTCTCCTTCACCGTTCTTCTTCTTCAACCCAACCGCAAATCTTCACGGCACTGCACCACTGCACGGCTACGGTAGCTGCTTTTTTTGTACTTGTTTGTAACTTTTGCGCAATCACACCAAAAATCTTCCACTTTTTAACCCTTTCTTTTCCCATCTCCATTTCCACAGCAAGGAAAGGGAATCTTTTTGCACCGTACAATATTCTGATTTTACGAGCTAAACGGCGTCGAACTGTGCCATGTTAGTCGTGTGACTTGTCCCGATGCGAGTCTGTCCGCCAAGTCCGCCTTTCTTTCCTACTTTCCGTCTATCTCTGAACTGAATACGTTCTCGTAAAGTCGTAAAAAAAGCTTTTTCTCCGCAAAACAAGTGCGCCAGTCAACAAACCCGCATCATTTTACACTTCTCGGGATCATCTAGCACATCACACGTCACATTTCCACGGCACGGAGGTATGCAGATCTATATGACATAAATTGTGTCGCATTGCTTGCGTGACGCTAGGTTTGACTTTTAAAAGTGTTGTTTTCCGGTGCTAAGAAAGCTCGTTTATGCAATTAAAATTAATTACTGTTAGGCTGTTTTAAAGGAGAGATTTTCCGTTTATTCCGTATGCTTGGGACGCCCTTGAAAAGTGCAAAAAAATGTTTCAGAGGGGGACGAGAATGATCTTGTTATTATTGGTGCAAATTTTTTTTCAGCAACAAATTTTGCAATAGCAAATGGCATCATGGCATGTGCCTAAGCATGTCTGGTCTGATTTCGCGATCAATAATTTTATGTGCCCGTACCCACTAACCTTCCACACCTTTCTCCTTGAAAAAAAGTTTCGTCTGCCTGAAGGAGAAACAAAAAAGGTGTGCGTGACGGGGCAGCATAATAAAAATTTACCCTTGAATGCAAATCACTCCGGGAATGAAATGTGTGAGGAAAGTTTAATTTCATTTGCACTCTTCCAGAGTAAATAAATATGAGGTAAAAATTATGAGAACGAGGTGAATAATGATGAGATGGTGGTAATCACGGTGAGTGTCTCCAGAGCAGTTCCCAGAATTCAGATTATGGGTTTTATGACTTGAGCTAGGTGTGGATGTGAGTCAGGAATGCAGTGAGAGCATCACTGCGTAACCTCCCCCGGACATTCATTTGCGTGCTCCACCATAATTTCACAGAAAGGAGGTTGATGACATGAGTAGAAAAAAAATGGGCAAGGGTTCCTTTACACAAGTATAGCCACATATCGAGATTATATCAGTTTCAGATTTTTTTGAACCCAGCTTTACTCACTCCTATTTTCCAAGAAGTGCACGTCTGGACTTTACTGAACTCTCTGTCCCTGGCCTGGCCCTGGCAATTTCTACATCCTGCCTAAACTCAAACCCTTTTGTGGAGGAAGAGTCAATCTGCTTTTGTTCATCAGCTCTGCCCACCACCCTTCGCCCCGCTTCCATCGCATCTCTTGAATAGTCTAAAGACAGGTTCCATTTTCCCTCAGCCGCCATTGCTGTATCCACTGCCCTTGGCCCTGATCTTCAGCTCTCTCCCTAACCTTGATACCAGTCATGACCTTCTCCACACGAGTAGTTGACCTTCGGAGCGGTGCAGAGAGGCCTTCGTAGTCTGCCTACGCAATGGAGAACCCTCCTCTCCGTCCCACTTTAGTATTCTCGCTCACCCTCCTCAGCAGAGCCCTCGTATTCCCTTCCTCAGCCGCTCCACTTTTCTTCCCCAACCAGAAAACTTAACTGGGCTGCTTTGCTCTCACATCTTTTCCAATGCTTCCCCTATTTTTCCCTAAAAAAACTTTCAAGGTAATCAATGACGTCTCCCTCTAAGCTTGCTTCCCCAATCCTCATACCGACCGGCCCTCTATTACACTCATATCCGTGTACCCCGTCAACTCTCATGAAATGAACTCATCTCCTCCTGGTTGCTCAAAAAAAATTGTTGGAAAATGTGTCTGTTTCGCTCGCCTACGTCTCTCTGTCTCATGCAAGCATACTTGAAGGCTAAACTACGCCAATTCCCCGAAAATTCGGGGTTCCCGTGTTTTTCGGAATAGTCTATGTCAAGCCCTGACATGGTAGCGACTGAGCAAGTGTATTTTCAAGGTCAGAACAACCCAAGCTAGCACAGCGAACTTGCATGAAACCGCAAACCCATTTTGAAACGCTGCTGCTGTGTGCTTTATATGCTTGTTATCTGACACTCCTATTTTTCCTTATTGATACGTTACTTTGCATTAAAACTTATATGGATGCCCCTTCTCCTCAAGTTCTTTCAACTTTTGCTCCGAGCTGTCTATTTTTTCAGACAAATCCTATTAAAAGTAAATATGAGCCAGACGGAAAGGAGCAGCAGGAGCTGCGAAGCACCGCCTCTCCCTAACTATGTCGACCTAGACATTTTACAGAGTAAAAATCCGTCATTTTTTCCAATTTGTTTACTCAAGTTTCTACGTAAAAGTGAGTTTCTTCCCCTTCTCAAAGCGATATGATTGACTTGACTGGATGTACAGTTAAAATAAAACGGTGTGAGCTTATTCAACCCTTTTTTTTCTCTCCCACTTTTTCGGCACACTAACCATGAGCCCAATATCCAGCAGAGCAGTATGACTTGATAGCATTCATATGGTTTCCTTCCGGTGATGATGGTCACAGTCATACATATCTGGCCATTCTTTGCTAGATTTGTTCCCTATAAATTGTTGCTAGAGTTCTAGGGCTGGAGGACAAGGCTAATCGTCCATCCCATTCCACTCTGAACTGAGGGGTATACGGTAGGAAACCCAGACGTCAGAACATTTAATATGGTTATCTCGGTGTGTGATATATGGATTAAGCAGAGAAATTTTTTTTGAATGGCTACATTTATACTTAAACATAATGACGACAGCACAAGGATTGTATAGCTCATGCATGTACAAATTACTCACGGACACAACCAAAAAATGTACATAAGTTGATAGAGGTTGAGCAATATATAGCGATGTATGGTAGCAATTTTAAAAAGGTCGTTGTGTCCATGTCATTGGCAGAGGTCGTCCTTTTTAGTGAATGTTTGGCATGAATGAGAATGGCACTCTTTTGCATATATTTAATTATCATTAATTATTTTATATTTGCGTCATCTCCTTCTCCATCATCACCATTCACAGAAAAAAAATGTTTTCCTTTTCATATATTGCTTTATGATGAATTTACGACATCTTTCTTATCATTCCAGCATCCAGCGTAGATAGTAGACAACGGCAAGTACAAGCGATTACAGAGTTCATAAAATAAAAGTTATGCATATTTAACTCAATTTTTAAGTAAATTACGCGAAATGGTCAATGAACGCGGGGTCGTCGCCGTTTTATCCGAATATAAAGCTTATAAGTCAGTTTTATAGTGCTGAAGCCAAAATGTCATCGTCTTCTCATTCGACCGATGTATCCTCATCAGTCATCCTCCTACACCTCAAAACTGTTGAGCGTTGAATGGTCTAAAATGAATTTTTTTATGAATTGGATTAATTTCAGCCTTGACTTTGAAGCGAGGAAACAGGATATAACATATGAGAAGCTACTAGCAGTCTTGGTTTGGGGGATATGAACTTATTTTCATCCAAGATGCATATAGCACGACACTGACAGAAAGGACGAAGATGACAGGAATAGCTACAGGTCAAGCTTGATGCGCTCCTTCCGTTCTTTCAATAACATCCGCCCAATGTCCGCCCTCATCCTCATCCTGAATCTTCTTGACCTTTTCATTCCAAATCTTCTAGATGAATTGGGAAGCGACAATGACCAGAATACTCACATTTTTAACCTTTTGGACGGATAAAAGCCAAGAGGAACGACTTTGGATTTTACGTACATTGTCTAATAGAATTATAGTTTAGCCTTTACTGGATGAGGGCCGAGGACGAGGACCCATGAATGTCAAGAAAAAGAAGGGAGGAAGTAGAGGTCGTCATCTTCACGATTATGAATAGAAACATTATAATTGATAACAGATGCAACAAAAGAAAAACGCTATATATAACAGAGGCTATATTGGTCCACTGCCAAAAAATAGCTATTTTAAGGCTACAAGCCACAACCTGCTATCAAGTTGACATTGCTTGATTATAAAGGACATAAAGCACATAGTACACATATTATAATTAGCGAAGCAAAGAAGAAGGCTAGTCGAGCTTCACTGTGACAAGGCATTTTCATTGTTCAGCTAGATAAGTATTACGTAGGCATTTCTTTTTGCTGCATAAGTACGCATTTTACATTGGACTTTGTCTCGTCAGTTAAGGCTACAGACAGGCTTATGACTATGACTGCACCTTAGATTATAACTTTTTTTGTTGACTTAAAATTAAGGAGGAGAGGACACATTGATTATTAATAATTGTAAACTGAACTTGTGCTACTCTAAAATCCGTCCATCAATCACAAATATCTCAAAAAGTATTTTTTTTCATATTATGTAACTTAATCATATGCAAATAGGTGAAGGACCCTTAAGGCCAGTATTAACCAAGGAATTTCACATGATTCCATTGCGGCAATATTGGTATTGCTCTATTTTAAGCAAACAATGAGTAAATATCTCTTTCACAAATTTTTATTCTAGGTAAAGAAGGTCAACTATAAAAAGGAAACAAAAAAATTGTGTTGAGGCTTAGGCTATGAAATCTCTCTCATTCTTTGGGCAGAAGTAATGGGAAGGAGTCGCAGAAAAGAATTTCTACCACCTTCAATTTCCTTTCTGCTCGACTCACCTTAGAAAACCAGGTCACAAGGGAG
>JAHZND010001670.1:0-17755 GCA_027744115.1 Acrocyrtus sp. NNG-2020 | reverse complement strand
TCTGTTCTTACTGTCGCACTCACAAAAGTCACAAGTCTCAGTAGCCGTTTCACTGAACGAAACACGTTGCAAATCTGGAATAAAAATAAGAAGATGAGTACGCTTCTACGCTCTGGAAACAACTACTGAGTCGTACATCGTTCCCCAGTTTTATTGACTATTATTGGCTGGAGCTTCCGTTGAAGTAATTTTGAAAGGAATTGAAAGGTAAAATTAACAATCAGGATGTGCATCACACATGCACTATGTGTTCTGACGCAATATTCTTCTAGGAAAACAATTACATTTGTAAAACTACATGAAAGTTAGTGCCTCCATTCCATTATAATACCTCTTGCTACCAAATTTATCACTCAATTCATCGGAAATCAGAACATGCATAGCCTTAGCCTTAAGCTATCAGCGTTTGTTCTATTTAGATAGGATGATGGTAATTATTAACACTAGTTCGGGGTGCTTAAATCTTGATTTTTATGCTTTGTACATAGGTACCTAAGCTTTATTACCTAAAATGATAAATAACTGCCGCAATTCTCATTCAGCTTAGAGTTAGTACAATATAATTTTAAACTCAATATATTTAAGCTCTGATGTAATTTCGAATGTATATTCTGCGTTTACAAATGTCTTTCTTAGATAAAAATTATAACTGAACGATTCTGGTTAAGTACTGCTTTACGCTTTCCAAATTTGACGGCAGTATAATTCATTTCATTTCACATTAACTGTTTGGCTAATGAAAGCAGAGTTCATTGCTGGAATATTTTACGATTAATTTCTCCCCATTTACACATTAGCACAATGCTCTAAACTTTTAATAGATCAATCAGTGAGAAATAGGATCCTCTGAAGTTTGAACTATTGTTTCCGACCTTGAAACTGAAATTTATACCACTGACGATGAGAAAAAATAGTTTACGTTCTCTTTTTAAAGAGAGGTTCTAAAACTTGAGCCGCACAGTTACAAACTTCTTTCAAAAAGCTAAAATGGAGCAATTGCAAATCGTGACTGGAAATTTTAATTCTAAAAAAGTAATTTTCATTCAAGCTTGTCTTTTATCAATTTTACAAGTGAAATATTATTACCATTTACTGTCAAAAACGCACAAAACAATGAGCAATAATAATAGCACTGTAATGATGATATATTACGTGTATAGGTAAGTACTATGCAGAGAGACGCGCACCTTTCTTTCCCCCCAAAATCTGACTTGTAAGATCCAGAACGGTCAACTGCGGTATTTAAATACCTACCTTATCTAGCTTGACGCACTGGAAACAGGAAGACACCTTTGAAATGTCATGTTAAGCAGTTATCGGTAATTTTTACTGCAACTGAACTGACGACTAAAATCTTACCGGTGTGATGTCCTCGTCTATCGTTTGCTCACCATCACCACTCAATCAACAATGGCATTATGGCACTCATGGCAGTCAGTTGTGCAATTTGTTAGTTAAATGATTGTGCATATATGCACTAGTAGATTGTGGAATAAACTAATAGACTACTGAACTGATAGTAAAATCCTGGACAATCTCGCATCGCTGATAATAGATGGATATTACTATATGCTATACAATGAGGAACAAAGGAATAAACCCATGTTGCAGTTTGCTTTTTACATAGAGAGGTGAAGGTTTTTAGCTCAGCTTACTCATGGAATTTACAGAGTCCCCGGACGTAAAACCAAGAGAGGAATATTACTCGCTGTGTGCCCTAATACTAAATCTCCAAAAGTTGAAGGATAAGTACCTTTCTTGTAGTGTTTTGTTCGACCCTGGAAAATTTACGAGTTCAACAATACATGTGCAGAGCAAAGACTTAAGTTTGTGAGTCAAGGTGAGGGCTGGCTGACTAGCTGACTTAACTAAGATTTTCTGTGCACTTGAGCTGCTCGTATTTCTGTTGTTGGGAGAGGAAGAATAGAGTTTTGGTAGAGGATGAGCAATAATTGATAATAAATGTAAAATACATGCTGTATTAGTAAGGAGCAGTAGTAGTAAAGAAAAGACCACAAGACCAGCCCTCGTCATCCATTATCAGTATCAGCTCAGCAGTCTTCTTTAACCATATTTAGTAAAATTACAAGATACATGCATCATTAATCTTAACAATATGCATGGGTATCTGTGTACGAAAATACACGTCAAAATATACCAGATAAGTAATAAGGACAATAAATAATTACATTGCATGTTGTACCAAATTTTAAGTCAGTTTCCACAAACAAGCAAACTTAAAAATTTTCCAGGCACTGCAACATCCAATAAGGTTTCATCGCAGTTCACATTCACACGTCTACTTTTATGTACGGTACATATGAGCATGGCGCCATCAAAAATGCCAGGTAAACTTCGTACCCACTCCCAGCATTATAAAATAGCATGACATGAAGGCATGCTTGTAACATCGAGGAACGTGTTTTAGTAAATTTCCTGCACCATAGGTCAGGGGCAGAATTATCGGTGGAACCTATTTAATATAGAGCACTCTTTAATTTTTTAATTGACTTTATTAGCATTATCATTGTTAGGTAAAGTGAGTCACACTCGTCGACTCGTCATGCTATATTTTAATTTAGTACGATCGAGTGGTATATCTGCCCTTCAAATAGAAATGCTGTCTCTGATTGTTTCCTATAGAAATTCTTCCTTTTTGCTGTATCATGCCAAAGACAATCAGATTAGTCACGGAAATGTTTTGCTACTAGTATTATTTTTACATAACGTGCGAAAATTAGAATACATTTTGCAGAGCCTCCTGAAAGCATGTAGTTGTAGTTATATGAGTTTGCTTGTAGGTAGTAGTCGATATTGTTGTATGAAATGCTGAAAGAATAATCCTGGCTTTGGACTAAACGTGCGAATCGCGGATGCTGAATTCTGTTATACAGGTGAACCCACGAATATAGTGAAACAATCTGGTGTTTTGTTAAGAGGTCGACCAATAATCGTTAAAATGTTAATATATGATGCAAAAAATACTGAATGCAGATGCTACATGCTATTCGATTGCAACAATTTGCTCTAGTCGATTTTACGCTTAATTAGATGACCTTGATTGTTACCATTCTTTGACATCAACCTTTGTAACCGATTTGATTCAAATGACGCTAGCAACAGAATGTCAATTGAATAGATTCCAGTCAAACTTCCCCTTCCACGTCAATCTTTATATGAGGTATCAACTAATGGAAGCGGAATAAAATATTTAAAAAGTGTAAACAAAAAACTGTTCAAGCTTACTTGTTTCTTAGTTTCTTCCAACAATGGCTTAATTTATACCCACTTCGGCCACTTTAAAACGGTTGCTTCGTTGCTTGCTTGGTACATATGTATTTAGGTATTTAAAATTATTTTTTTAGGAATTGGGGCACAATGACACGCACAAGGAGAGAAGCAATGCAAAAAGTAACAATGCTCGTTCACTCGTCCTGTTCATATGCATTCTGCATGCTGTCAAAGATTGAACCTAGCTCTTTTAAACAAATAATACAATGATGCCCTATCCAATCCACATTGCAGATTGGTGATCATTTGTATGGAAACTGAGGTGCTCCTGTTTGTTTTTCGTTTCGCAGAAAAGGTGAAATTCCGAATAAATTAAACGATATCTGCCATTTACGCAATTCTATTAGAAAGCAAGCACAAATATAGTATAGGTCTTCATTTCAAAGTTTTTTTTTGAAAATTGTATAATCGACGATTATTAATCGTATAGGGCGCCTATATGCCTTGGGGAGGGCGTTTCATGCGTAATTGGTGTTTGAAATTTTAGGGAGTAAATGCAAAAACGCATACTGTTTTTATGCATGGTCTTTATCTGCCATCTTTAGTGGGAAATTAGTGCGTCAATGGAGTACGAACTACGAAGTAACATTTTAAACCAGGTCAAGAAAAACTAAACGAAGGAAGAATGTAATAAGAGGAGTAATTATGTTATATAGTTGCATGGTCATATTTTTGCACTCTTTTAAAATCACTTTTCTGCCATCTATTTGGGTTTTCTCGTGTAGTCTTCCATGCATAAACGTATTATGCATGCATTCGCAGAACTTGAGTTAGCATTTTTGCAACATTAACGATTACCATCACAGTGTCATCATTGCACATAGCCATCATCTAATAATCTCATCACTACTGCCTTCTTTGCAAGCATGATCTTACGATTAGAGCTGAACGCAGACCAGATAAGAATGTTGTGAGAGCACCGTAAACAAGCTACGAATAAATGCTTCTATTTTTATGACTTCTTGTGAGTAAAGCAAGTATAGTAGTCCCCGTGAAACTACAAGTTACCTATTCTATTGGAAATACGTAGCACAGTAAACAAGCTACGAATAAATGCTTCTATTTTTATGACTTCTTGTGAGTAAAGCAAGTATAGTAGTCCCCGTGAAACTACAAGTTACCTATTCTATTGGAAATACGTATAAAAGACATTTCTTCAATGAACTCGGATAACTTCATGCGTCATTTTCCTCGTTCTTGTTAGGGACTTGCTACTCAGAAATTCAAAGTCAAAACTTGACTTGTCACAGACCCAGTATCCACCACAGCAGAGTTCAATGGGTTGGGTTGAACAGGTACAAACGAAGGTTTTATTAGATACATAGCAATTTCCACTTTGCATGATATGACGACAATAAATTCAGGATGCACATACCTAAGTAATGATGAATGAGAATGCAGATAGACGTAGCTAATGAGCAGATGTAATTAATTACAAACAAGTTTATCAATATCCTGAATCGTTTTTGGATTCGACAAGAAAAATTAGACTTACACAATATATTAAAGATAGTACGCCACACACTTCCAGGTCTTAAATGCTAACTACGCAGTTTGTAATAAATAACGTATACGCAATATTACCAAATTAGTAAGAGCCACGCAGAATACGTGAATGAAAAATTGAAGATTTACACGTTTGTCTGTTTACGAAGTAAAAAATATAGATATTTACTTCCGAAATCGAAAATACATATTTTAAGGATTGAGAGACTTGCGAAACTGCATAATACAGTCGAAAAAGAATATTTATTAAAATTATTATATTATTTAAAATTCTATTTGAATTCCGTTAATTTCAATTTCTGTCTAAATTTTCACGCCGTTTTGTTACAAGTAATGAATCAGTCACTGTCACTGTCTTTGTCCCAATCTTTCAATTTTGCACTTAGCATAAAATCATCTTGTAGGGCCTGCCACATGGGTCTCTTACTAGAACTTGTTTCGACACTCTCATCAACTGCTCTGCGCTTCGGTTTTTTCTTAACGCTTATGTGGTCTTCTTCCTCTGAACTCGATTCTTCTTTAATTTCGATATCGTCATCTGTATCATTTCCAGCTCCTTTGTTTTTCTTCATAACCTTATCGAATATAGTTTTTGATTGTGCCAGAACCTTGTCTTTCTTAAATTCTGATTTACTGGATTCCCTTAACTTTGTTTTTACTGATTTCTGCTGCTGCGAAACTGCATTGAAAAGCTGTACCACACCTCTGAAAATTTCAAAAAGTTAAAATTAAGTTAGTGAATGCAAGTGGATAATGAAGTAGATGTTGGAATGGAAGTAGAAAGTAGCTATCACTTACTTTGTGGCAACTTTCATCAGGTCAATTTCTAGTTGCTGGTCTGTTGTCTCTGTGGTTAAACGATTTAAATTTTCCCATGCACGTTCCTGAAGTACAACATTTATACTATGCAATACTGTTTTATCTTATCAGATTATTGAAAATTTCCAAGTTCATTAAATCTTGAATCATACCAATTTTCGTTGTCTCAGTTCCAACTTTCGCTGCTGTTTTATAGTTAGCACTTCTGAAGTCTTTTCTTCTTCTTCCTTCTCTTCCTTTACAACTTTACCATCCGAAGTCTCCTCCCTAGCTATCTCAAAACTATCGTCCTTTTTTGACTTGGGCTTGGACAAATTATTGGCCACCTTTAAATAAAATATTTTTTATCGAATTACAGCTAGCCAAATATATGTACAATATTCCAGTTATTCTAGTAACAACTCTGAACTTTATTAAAAATATTTTTAATTTTCTAAACTTCAACAAACCTCATAATCCTTGCGAGCTCTCGACAAAATTAGGGTCTTCTTGTTCTTAGGCTTTGTGCTCTTTAAAATCTTTGACATTGAGTCCGCCCAACCGCTCATTTCCTCCACTTCCTCCTGCTCGTCACTCCCCATTCCATTTTGTACCTCGTCGTCACTCATTTTGTCGGAAATACTAATTAACTTCCAATTGCCTTTGTACTACTTTTAAAACGTTATTCAAAGAAATTAGTTTAATTAAAAAATGCACACATGTGTCAAACACGATAATACACACACACGTGCAATCATTTGTGTTTTTCTTTCCTTGATTTCTTTTCATGCAGCGTGGAAAAAAGCAAGCAAAGCAAATGCAAAAGCATCTGATCCAATGCAAGATGAGTATGTGAGCTTCGTTCCGCCACTCCGATTTAAAATCAGACGGGCATTTTGAGACAGCTGTACACACTATAAGAAAGGAAACCGCTTTAGGTGAGGGCACTTGGCAGTGAGTTTTCTGAGTTTGTGTTCTAAAAATCTTTGATCATTGATTGATTATCATATTGCTTAGCTTACCCTGCCCTGCCGCTACCCTGTCAGTTATCAGCTTGTGACTTGTGACAATTAAAAGGGGCTAAAATATCACCCTGAGTTAATACTATATGGATTTGGCAGTTCTAAATTGAACAGCTCTGAATGAAGATTTGGCTAAATAAAACCTGAGAAGGACGAAGCTCACATCAGCAGGTGAATACTTTCTTTTGTTGTCGCTTTAATTCTATTTACAACTTAATTATGCTCGTATAGTTTGTTTTAATTAAAGAACGAGAACTGAGCATCGTTAGTTATTAATGGTCATTTTATGATTATCATTAAGGTCAGTACGCCGATTGGGGAGAGTGGCAAATGGCAAGGTAAACAATGGAGTATTCCCAGAATTATCAGGATACTAAAAGTGACTGTTTGAGCTGCAAATTGGTATCATTTTTTGGACTCACTGGATCAGGAGTTTATGTAGCGTACCAAGCAAAAATTCAAAAGGGAATTGCTAACAAAGCTGGGCTAGCTGTGGTTGCATTCGGTAAATTAAATTTCATAGATTAACTTACATGGGAGTAGCACGTCTGGCAAATTTATACCCGTTTAGGACGCGGAAATCAGAAGTGACTGAATGAAGGACTAATTTTTTTCGAAAATTCAGTATGCTATGTAATAGTCAAATGTAAAGAGAGTTACCTATGTCATATTTACCTATTTTTGTAATCCGGTTTAGTTTAGTATAGTTGGTTCCTACTACATTTACCACAACCGTGTAAAGCTAATGTAAGCAGTTATTACACCTATTTAAATAATTTTGATCTTATTGCGTATAGAATGTTATTATGTTTCGGAGAGAAAAAGGGGCGTTTTGAGATTATTTAGTTTATTTTCGGACTTCGGACTAATTCCAAAAAGACTTCCTGATAATGCGGAAAATAGCTGCTATACGGTTAATGAATTAAATGATTTGCTACTTAATATGATCGTTCCGGATTTTTAGATTTTATTATCTCACTTGAGCGAAAACCAAATTGTACAGTCGTACGAAATTCTCGGAAGAGCATTATAACTGTCGTGCTTTCCATTTCCAGTAAATAAAGTTTCCAACTCATACGCATCATCCCTCCCAAGTCACAATTATTTATCTGCTTGCACGATATGTCAGCTCAGGCTCAGGAGTTCTAGCTAGAGCGTAATAGTAAGGATGCGTTATTTACCACTTAAGTCGAGTTGAATATACTACTGTGGCCGTGCCCAGCTCGTTAACTAATTTGGCCATGACTGTTAATCGAATGAAAAGACTTCACGGATGCTATATGTATAGCTCTTGCTGACCACTCCGATGAAGACTATTTTGTTATGTATTCTTACTCCTTGTCCGCCGAATTTTTAATTTTCTCTGTTTGCAAAAATGAACAGTTACAGTAAACTAACTAAAATCGCCTCCTTTCATACAGGCTGTACATCCATTTACTTTCGATCTCTCGTTTAGATTCCAAATACGCACGGTCTAAAAAATAGCGACAAGTTACGTACATAATTAAGCACATTATCATAATAAATGATGCATTTGTCAAACAAAATAGACTGTAACGGTCAATCAATCAAATGTCTATATATTATTTGAGTGATGACAAATTTTATACATTACAGATTTTAATTGCACAATTTGTCCATAGTCCATTTAACTNACAAATTTTATACATTACAGATTTTAATTGCACAATTTGTCCATAGTCCATTTAACTAAGAGAGACATGCTATGGAGCACGGAGCAGCGCATCAAAGTTATAATATGCATGTAGCATTAGTTATTACATATGCTTATATTTTAAATCCTGACATTATTTATTTGATTTATGAGCTTTGATGATTATATTATTGTCGTCTTTATTTGTGCAACCCTTTGAACATACGATTTCATAAAATAATCAAAATACATACGTAGGCGATGATTATGATGAGACATACGCTTCAGCTGCCCTCCAGATGGTTGGCAAACGTCAAATGGTATGTTATTATTGGTAAACAGAATTTATACCCGCAAATGACATCAGCCATAAACGTTAATTTTTAACTTTTGGGAAAATGTTAGTGAAGAGCTGAAATCTATTTTTAAAATGCCTTTTAAATTCCACTTTTTGTTGAAATAACCTGGTTTTTAGGACTCTGTTGGCGGTGTTGCAGCGAACTTTTTGTATTTTCTCTCATCGACTACTCCATATTTGGCATTACAAAAGTAAAGAATTTTGACATTAGTGTAAACGTAAAGATTTACCAGTGCCGTGTCTCGCCGAAATCCAAATAAATGGAAAGATTCGTACGATTTATGTATGGTGGAAAACCTTGAAAGTGCATTAAGAATTTCACTTATTGACAAGCATGATGGAATAGCTCAACCATACCAGTTTTCATTCATTGATAATTCCTAAACCGATCGAGTGGCTGCAATATGTAAATTTAGCTGGCACGGATTTCTTACCTGAACGAACTCATGAACACTTAATGAGCCGACGGAAAATCCTTTATGTATAACAACTTGCAATGATCTTTTCCGTAAAAGGACTTCTAATTTATTGCTACCCTGTATTTGTCACTTCACACAACTTATAAACCATAGTCTAGTAGGCATCATAGTCTTAAAAACCTGATTTATATCTACTGGATCACAAAGATAAGCCTACTTATTTAGACCTGGGACTTATCGACTTGTTGAAAAATATGTAAGAAAAATGTGACATTAAAGAGCAAATGCATAAAGTCTAACCGCAACGCGCAACCCAACCCTGTTATTTCTTCCCCATGATGGTTTCCTTTTTCAAAGGATTTTGTCTCGTATTCCCCGACCTAATTATTTTACCACACCAGTCAGCCAAGTTCAGGATTTTGTTGTATGAAAATTTTGAGACTACGTCACACTACAGTTGATCCTGATAGAAGTTGTATGTAATTATATATGAAATCCCAACCAAAATGTAAAAATGAAATTTCATATTTTCTTGAATGCCACCACAAACTTCCAACACAATTCACCACGCCTCGGTGAGCAAGGTGGAATAGCAAAAAAACGGATTTATGATTAATTCATTGATAGGCGAAAATGCAGTAATGAGTAATGAAGGAGGGAACAAAGTTTAGTCAAGGTCACTCTTGTAATTTAAGATGTTAACTGGCTTTTTTCTTCTTTCAGCAAATTCTGCCAAAGCAAATGTGTTACTGTCACTCATGCAGTGCTCCTATAAATTTCATATTTCATTTCTAGCATTTTCCTGCCAAAGGCCTAATTAGCCTGTTGAAGTCCAGTCAGACATCTTTCAGCTTAGTCAGCCGTCTGACCTCTGTGCCAAGAAAATCCTCCTATTATACATAATTATATATTAAAACACTATAAAAAGTATGATGAGTTGCAACCTGAGTCATCCTACGATGGAAATTCCTTCACGAATCAAATTGATTCCGTTCTACAATTTATCTAAACCTAAACCACATTGAACCAACGCAAAGACCTGTTGTTGTGCGTAGGAAACTTTGTTGTGGCCGCATTCTATTCAGGATGGAGTAATCCCAGTATATTTGTGCGCACCAGTTTAATCCCTACTACACGGAAATAATTATGTTTGTTTAGCCTTGCAATAATCGAATTCGTAATTGATGGTAAATATGTAACTTGACCACCTGGATGCCTAACACATATTACGCGTATAGCATATTGCACTTTTACGATAATATGATAGATAAATATAGGAACCTACATAGTTGTCTATATGCAGTAATGCTATTGCCCCCGAAGCACTGGATCACTAAATTGCACCTTCCAACAACAGGAAATTGTCGCAATTTTTTATCATAATATAACTAAAATCCCATTGACCAACCTTCAGATTTACATCCATCCCTATCATTGTCGGGTGTCTGTCTGTAGTCTGTATAGTGTAGGTATCTACATACATTTTGCAGGGATAGAGTTCTATGCAATGTACCTACCTCTTTTTCATTCATCTGGAAATGTTTTCATTTTTATCATTCATTTTTAGAAATTTGGATGCGCTTTTAAAGAATTTTACCCAGCTCATGCAAGTCTGACTGACCGACTAACTTTAGAACAAAATCAAAAGGCAGAAGAGGAACATTGAATTAAAAACTTTTTCTGGATCACTAAATTGCACCTTCCAACAACAGGAAATTGTCGCAATTTTTTATCATAATATAACTAAAATCCCATTGACCAACCTTCAGATTTACATCCATCTCTATCATTGTCGGGTGTCTGTCTGTAGTCTGTATAGTAGGTATCTACATACATTTTGCAGGGATAGAGTTCTATGCAATGTACCTACATCTTTTTCATTCATCTGGAAATGTTTTCATTTTTATCATTCATTTTCGAAATTTGGATGCGCTTTCAAAGAATTTTACCCAGTTCATGCAAGTCTGACTGACCGACTAACTTTAGAACAAAATCAAAAGGCAGAAGAGGAACATTGAATTAAAAACTTTTTCGCCTCCAGCCTCGAGTTCTTACGAGCTTCTAGCTCTCTGCGAGTCCCAAACCAGAACAAGTAGTTGTATAGAAGTATGAATGCATGAATATTGAATTTTATCATTATACTAGTTAGCATTAGCACGCTAACTGCAAACTCCAGTCGGGTAAAATTCGTATGCTGTGTGCTGGCATAGTCGCAAAAAAACAAAGTATAGCTCTTGTGGGTCATGTAATTATGATTCATGATGATAGATGTATGATAGTCAAAATGAAAGCCAAAGGCCTAATATCATTATCAAACACAAAAGATGTGTAAATATAACCAAAGTTGAGTGATGATGATCAACAAGTTTCAGACGGGAGATTTGAGTACTGAGAGTCCTAGAAAAATATTATTAATAGATGGAAAAATTCGTGTGGTTACGCCTGCGATAAGGAAAGCAGTTGCTTAATGTTGGAATGGCTGACTGGACTACGTTTACGTTAAAAATTACGAGTTACGTTCAACTTCCATTTATTCAGCAAATATTCAGCTGGATAGCTTGCAGTCACTCACTCATCGTCATACCATATTTTATACAGGCATCATGGGGTGGAGAGCTCTCACAAGCAATTAAACTTGAACATCTTCATTGAAAGGGTAAAAATGAGAGTTTTTTGTCTTGGCAAGCCAGAGAATTAGTGGACACATAAAATATGCATATATGGCAAATGGATTAGTAGGAGGCTACTGATAGTACCAAACTGTAGGTAGTGGATAGTTGTGTTGTGAGTTTTCATAAGTTATAACAAGTTGAATCTCTGAGGGGCACGTAAAGGAAAAAAAAGTCAATTTGTGTTAATATGACAGCGCATTGCGAACGTGAAGTGACGCTGGAGTGGACTCGCACTTTTGGCTGCTAAATTGCGTTTCACCGTTCATGGACTTTTCAAAATTCCGTTAATTCACATTGACTTTACTTCAGCCACTTAACTTACTGGTGAATAATGTATATATGAGTGAGTGAACTGTATTTGTGTGCTCCAGCACTGAGCATTATTTCTATTTTAACAATTTGTTTGAACCACTAAAAAACTTACAAATTATCTTCTGCAGCTATGATTTACCCGTGATTAAAATAAGGAATGCAACAGTACAAAACGACCATTCCGTATTCGGAGCAAACATATCCTGCAAGGCTAATCTCAAGTTTCCCCAGTCGCAATCGATAACTCTAATTAGGTAGCTTCATTCAGGTAAACTAAAGGACATTCGAGGTTCTCGAAAATGTTATATATAGAAAGTTACTATCTCAACTCAGTGTCATCGACGAAGTAGAAAGTGCTCATTTTGCCATCCTTATAAAAGTTTAAAGTGTGGACATGCGTGTTGAACAGTATCCGGTATTTGTAGGTGCTGATGACTGATGGTGTTGACTGGTAACTGGAACGACCACTTTAATATCAATTAATACTACAATTAATACAAAGTTTGCAAAGCAATCCATACCTTTTAAGTAAATTGAAAGCTGGACATACTATGAACATATGGGTCCAGGCCCCGAGGATGTTGACATTGTGTTCCTCTTCAAAAGAAAACGTTAGATAAAATTAGTAAAAAGTTTCTTTTACATATTAAATGCATGTCTAATCGGACTAAAAATGAATGTGGAAACGAATCGTGCAGTTATCGTGCCTGCAACGCACCCCGGCAATACCGAGGTGTCCTCCACTGTTATTTCCAATAAGCCTTTAGGCTCTGCTACAAGATTTGACTGGACGAGTAACAAGCAGCAAGAGTACCAATCAGTTCCACAAAGTGAAAGTCGTTCCTGTCAAATCCGTAGAAACAGCTTAAGTCAAAGGAATCTCTCCGTGAGGACGAAATTATGCTACCGCATGGCAGATCTTGTGATGGTCATGTGCCTCATATTTCCGTTAGCTATAGCGTTTTGGCGAGGCGTATGGGAACTTATGGACCAATACAGTAACGCCTGGGGCATAGACCCTTGGCTTAGTATGGGAGTAGGATATAGTATACCGCTCATTCTTCACCTCTTCCAAGAACCTCTTAAGCGCACAGTATGCCTGGAGAAAATGAGCTTTCCTCTCTTTTACTTTCTCTCAAGAACAATCCTTCTCATTCATTCCTTCGGATCTGTTAATCAGTGGAGAGGTTTGTGGGCTTGGATGGACATAGAATTAGGAATGGAGTGGAAGAGTGCTGTGACGATGACGGTTGTGGGAGTCTGTTTTTCCATATTTTTCAAAACGTTAAATAATATTCTTGCTCCGCCGCTGTTTTGCTTCGTGGATGAAGCAAAATCGATTCACGACTGTGTACTCAGATTCAAAACTTCGGTAAGCACTAATATTTGGCTACACTAACACAAAAGCTTATAAAGTATTTTTACCCTACTGATGAGCTTGAAAATGAAAAGTCCATGGTTAGGTATTCATAAATTTTGTCACTTATCCCACTCACTTCCTGGGAATTTTACTGGTACTTTTTTTCTTAAACCTGACAAGTAAAAAATGTGAGACACGTAAAATCAGATAGCTAAGCCCTCTTCAACATTCTTGTTTTATGTCTGTCATGTTTAGAGCCGTAATTTGTTGTATGAGTGGAGGAGGAGGGAATGAGAGGGTTACGATTACGACAAGTAATTGAAACTGAAGTGAGTTTTTGAAAACATTATCCGACTCATTGATAGATTAATACACTTCTTATGATAAGCAGATCTACAAATTATCATATTACACGGTTGACAAGTAAAAGTAGGTAATGTGACAGTAATAGCCCATCAAAAAAATCATGTATGATCTTTAAGTGCCATGAGTATACCTAAGAACGGTTGCGTATATGAGCTAACGTGTTAAATCAAATAAAGAAGAGCAACAACTCCCATTTCATTTATTGCAGTCATTTTTAATGAGAAGTTAATGAATATTTATAAATCACTTTTGTGCTAATGGTTCAGATAAAAATGCTTTCTGCTCAGAAGGGAGTGGGAAGAGAAGAGGAGAGAAGTTATGATTTGTTCTTACTATCTCAAAATTTCAACTGCGTTTTTATTAAATTTGTAAATGAATTTTATTTTTCACATGTATCACGCATCAGCCAAAAAAGCCATTTCACTATTTTCTGGACTGCTTCTTCTCAGTAATCATCGTGCCTGGATTGGTCGTTTTCTGCTGGCGAGGATTATGGACCCTGGCTGATCTCTACTTGTATCCTGAAAATGAGATCAACTCAGCTATGGCTTCCTTGGTAGAGATAAATAATTTATAACCTTACTTAATAAAATGTGAAAGATGGAATGATGATATGATATATGCTATTTCTCAATGAAAATCTATGGCTTTCGCTATTTTTGTCAATTTGTCATTCATTTTTCTCAAGTGCCTCGGATATTCAATCTGCATCATGCTTTGCCTTGCTCAGCCTTCCATTTGCAACCGAGTAAGAAATCTCAAAGGATTAACCCGCCTCGTTTTTGTCGACTCAGTTTGCATTTTTGGATTTGTTGGATGTGTCCTGGCGTGGAGAGGCGTATGGAACTCTTATAACATTTTCCTCATTTTTGGTATGCAGCTTTTAATCAAAATCAACAATCTCAATGCAATCATTTCGCACTTTTTGGCACGAGCAAAAATACGATACGATCTCGCACAGAGTCAGTATTGATAGAAATTTTTATCAGAGTTATTAAAGATGGTCAATTAATGCATAAGCTTATTCATGGGACATACATTAAATCATTCGTAATAACATTATGCAATTTTTTAGAGACACCTCAATTATCGGAATGGACGACAGTAATTGTTGGAGCGTTGGGTACAATGATTCTAGGGTGCATTTCAGTTGTGGTCGTGAGAGGAATTGCAATAGACGGAGATTTGGTTGAGGATGGATCAGCGGAATGGCTGATCCCGTACATTTCCAATATAAATACTCCAGTTTATGACGTTCCTTTTCCAGAACCTTGGGTTTGCAGATATTTCTGTACATCGCAGGTAAGCAGTAGTGCTTCCAAAAACCATTTTTATATTGGACTGGAAAGTTCAGCTGGGTAACTTATTATAACATTAACGTTGCCGATTCATTCCAGAAAATCGTTGGTAAAAGAAGACGGCAGGAAGTAGCAGATAGCAAACTAGACACTGTAGTGTCTGAAGGAGACGGTGATGGATTAACGAAGCCACTCAGAATAGCTAACATATTGAGTAATTCCATACATCCGACAACGGGTGAAGATTACGTGAATAGAAACACTGCCTTGAGAGATAACAATAGATATCGGTTAAGTGACCTCCCAAACATTGACAGCTCTTCGGAGGAAGAGCTTGGAATGAGGACAAAGATGATGCCTCCGCCGGATGAAGACAATAATGACAATAATAAGGATGGCAATAAAGAACCGTAACAGTGGTGCAATTCATAGTGCTTTTGAATAATAAAAACTGGTCTTTCCGCAGCGAACGGTTTGCAGCGCAGCGTTAACAAAACTGGAGCAAAAATATCAGAACAGATTCACCAATGTAGTCGTAATATGAACATTGTACAATGAAGTGGTAGTGCATATCTGGAAGAGCTTTTTGAGCCCACTAATCACTTCTTTCTAATTGCATAAATTCTCAATTCCTGACAGAATGATAGATAGAATCATATATTTTAAGTATTATTGTTTTATTTCATTTAAATCTATATTTCTGGATACATACTTATGTGAGTAAAAAGTAGAATAGACAGTTAATGTTTTGCCACTATTATTGTATATGCTGAAACAAGTACATTTTAAATACATAAATTCAGTAAATTTTACGATTTTTACTTATATGCCAATATAGCAAGTGGCAGTAGCAGATACAAAAAGGCATTCCAAACAACATTTTCCAGGATACTCTTTTTAAAGGACTTAATTATACAAATCTGAATGACAATACTCTGTCAATTAAATAAATTATTAAAATCTCAACGTAAAGTAAGCAAGGCATGTAACTTCAATCATTCTTTCGCAAACCAACAATAATTACATTAAAACAGCCAAGTTATCTTAATTGGGAAAAACTAGAAATCTTTGGCTTTGGTGCTAAAATTTAATTTACAATTGAGTTTCTTTTGTCTATTTCCCCTGTGCCTATTTCCTGCAACATACAATAGGCGCTTTGTATTCTGTTAATCTATTATTATTCATCCAGAGAGTTAACAACGAAGTCTGCTTTTTTCATCGAATGAGCCGATTTTCAACACACTATTCACTATACATTTCGATCTACCCATTTTGCTTAGGATGCCAGAATCGGATCCACGTGCTAGACAAAGCTATTCACGTAAGCTCATTTTAACTCATTCAAAATACGCGACTAGACTGACCTTCATGCCAATTGCAACACTGAAAAATAGCAGCGTACAGAAATTATTTCTTTCGGAAAGCGCACAGACATTCTTATCCTGTAAAGTTTTCGAGAACATCTTTTTGAAGCTTGCCTTGGTCGTTATTTAGTTTTTATGCTAACTGCACTTGGGGAATTAGTGAAACTGTTTTGTACGTATTTGCGATACAGGCTATTTAATGCGCTGTATATATTTTCATTAGCCTATTAACCTATACCTGAATAACGGAGATTAGTGGAGTTGACAGGGGCTGGCTTGGCAGAGTTTTCAGCGTGTGCAAATACAATTTATGCGGAATTTGAAACATTATACACGAGGAAAATTATATGTTTGCCTTTTTAAAGCGTTAAGAGTATACTTCTAATGACTAGAAAAAAGGGCATAATGATTATGTGGAAATTCTTACTACAAGTTGATTGGTAATTTTGGACGCATGAAATAACTCACCTATTTATGCTCATGTTAGTTAAATGTACCGAAAATTCATTACGCGACAAGGACTCCAGAGAGCAAAGTACTCATAAAGCGGAAGGTCACACACAACCAATCTGCGCCTAAAACATTTGATTTCCATATGCTTAGGGAATGCAAGTAGGTATGTAATACACCATAACTAATCGCTCACAGTGAGTGGAGGAGGGAGGCATAATATCACAAGATCACAACTGTCACAACACAGGTGCATAGAATGCATGCATACTACAATTGGCAATTGGCATCCAGTATGACAGCACCTCATACTACATAAACTCAAGGTCAAAGTTAAGGGAATAAGTAACTGTATGACTGTTGCAGTACAGTAGTTGCTACTGGGATTCCATAAAAATATCAACAAATCTGCAAACATTTTTCAAACAACGTATGTGGTACCTGGAAAAGTCACTTAGGTATATATTGCAGATAAAGAGAAAAGTTATTTTTGAAAGGTGGAAATGAAAGCAAAAGTTTTTAAAATAGTAAAATTTGGTTTTACATTAAGTGATATTTTAACCTCCTTGAAAAGTATTCCACCGAATTCCCCCGTGGTGACCTACTTCACTTTTCCGATCAAATCACATCGTAATTCCGTATTGGATTTTTCTCAGCATCTGAACAAATATAGTTTTTTCTGCAACCTTGTCCTGATGCTCTCGATAAGCATTTTATTGAGTTTTAACACTTTCATTATTAGAAAATCGTTGTTTTAACTTCAACTGCAACTGCAAGGCAAAGTGCATGTTATTTTCATTTGCGTTGCATGAAGATTATCGCAAACTAGTCCAAAAATGCATACTAGAAGCGGGTTGGAATTTATTTAAAGTCTATTTGACTTAC
>JAHZND010001669.1:0-15471 GCA_027744115.1 Acrocyrtus sp. NNG-2020 | reverse complement strand
ATAATATTTCACTTCATTAAGTACGGGGAACTTTCTCCAGAGTGGGACCTTAAGGATGTAGTTCTGAAAGTGACCTACGCAGCTCACAAGTATCAGCTTAGCGATTTGCTGGAGTTCCTGGACAAGAACTTGGGGACACTGTGTGATATCCAAACTGTTGGGGAATTTTTGCATGTTGCTCGAAAGTTATCTCTTGATTCCGCGACCAAGGATATTTTACGATTTGTGAAGGAAAATGTAGTTACTTCCGCTGAAAACTTTGATGGATTTATACAAGGGTATTGCAAGGCACAGAATGATTTTCCTTAATTGTCAGTGCACTTCCATAAATGAATACGAACACATTAATAATAGAAGAGATGCTGTATAATAATTTACTGTTTTTACTGATCAGAAATGCTGAAAATTTATTTTAGTTCCAAATTTGCTGTATTTTGCTGTAAACTTGATTTTTTTGTAATTTGTCTGGCTGGCTGTCGCCAGAGGTTAATTTTGCTCTATGGTTCCGATTATTTAGCAGACGTAATTTATCAATTTGTATACAGATGAACTGTTAGATAATACGACGCGACCCCATTTACTCGTCCGTGAATAGCAAAAATGCTAAATTGAGCAATAAACAAGTGCACAAACAATAATTTATTTATTCATTACGTCCACCAACAAAAAGTTCATCATATCTCGACCAGTTTACACCTCTAAAACGGTAAATTAATGCGTTCGCTTTGGTCACTATAGTTTCGTTTTTAGCGTTGGTTGTTTATTCCGCAAAATAAAATGCCATCATATTTCATTTAACTTAAATTAGCTGCTATTAACACGCAGCAAAGCCATACAAAAACTTCTTTGATATTCCAGGATTCTTATAAGTTCTTTTGTGTAATTGGACCTTTCTTTGAATTTTAGACAGACAAAAGCACCTGTTTTATGTTTGGTAGACTATGAGTCCAGAAAAATAGCAATTACGAACACACATAATTTTTAATAAAAATAGAACTCATTTTGTGTAATTAGACATTTATTTGAATTTTAGACAGACAAAAGCACCTGTTTTATGTTTGGTAGACTATGAGTCCAGAAAAATAGCAATTACGAACACACATAATTTTTAATAAAAATAGAACTCAATATCCGTTTCACTGTTACATCGTTGCGTCAGGAAATAGGTAACTGAGAAATTTCTTTCCGGAATATAGAGGCCACCTTTCGGCAGTTACATAACTGAATTTTGTTACCATGAGGAGCGCTTTAGTTGTGCTTTGCATCTTGTCGATTTCTGAGATGGCACTGCCTCTACGTCCCAACTTTCATCCGATACTCTCGAAGTTACAGCACTGTTCATTCACATATTTCCAGGCAGACATTGTGCTGAAACCCTCTACAAACAAAATCGTTAACTCTCCCCCCAGAACCCTCTATCAAAAAGATGTGGACAACTGGCAGAATAATTTGCGCGACATTCTCAACGAACAACCACTCTCGTACAAAGTTCTTGATGAAAGTTTGGCAAATTGGCAAGCACAGCATCCCATTTCGTCTTATCGTAGAAAGATGTCGACCTGCACATTATACATTATTTCCAACACCGGCCCCTCCAGAAAAGTCTTTCTAGTCCAAGACAATAACAACGAACCGATTTTACCCGACATCCTGTGGATAGCGAGCTCCACTCGAATTTCAAATTGGAGAAATTTTCGGTTTGGTCGTAACGACGTAACTGATATGAGGCTTTCCAGTGTCGTCATAATGAACATCGTGGACTTCCGGTTTGTCTTTTTAGTTTGTATTTCTTGCGGGGGAAACGACGGGGAACTAGTTCCTTTGAAGGATGTCGAGAAAATCCAAAATTCCAGGGATATGGAGAAAATCTGGCTGAGATTTCATCGAAACTGGAATACAAAGCACACCCTTCTGTCCATTCTAGAATTTTCCTCAATTCGTCAATATATGCGGAAGGACGGTAAATCCGAAAAAATATGTCCAATATTTTTGGGAATAAAAACCCCAAAAATTCACGTAGAGGGATGTACTATTGCAGTAGCAAGTCAAAAGCNCGAAAAAATATGTCCAATATTTTTGGGAATAAAAACCCCAAAAATTCACGTAGAGGGATGTACTATTGCAGTAGCAAGTCAAAAGCTGAACACTTCATTGGTCCGTTCACCTCTACCAAATCAGTCTGGAAGGCTAATTTGCACTAACATTCAGGTCTTTAAAGTGGGAAATGGAATGATCAGGCATTCATCGCGGAATAAGTTGAAGTGGGTTCCTTACGGAAGACGAAGCTTGGGCTACTCATTCCTAACAATATACCGAAATGGAAGTCAATTCCAAGAAAGAACCCGCTTGGATGGGACTACGAAGCCATTTGGATGGCCGGTGTGGCTGCTTATTGCAGCAGCTGCAGTTGCAATTTCGTGGCTACTTTATGTACAAAATCTCGTAGCATCTAAAGCCATGTCAACGAATTTAATGGGATGCCTACAAAATATGTGGAATCGAATAGTTTCCTTCGGATGGCCGGTGTGGCTGCTTATTGCAGCAGCTGCAGTTGCAATTTCGTGGCTACTTTACGTACAAAATCTCGTAGCATCTAAAGCCATGTCAACGAATTTAATGGGATTCCTTCAAAATTTGTGGAATCAAATAGTTTCCATTAGCTCTCTGCTAATTGACCAGTCTGCGGGATCTTCCACATTTAACAAAAATGTCATTTTATTTTCCTGTTGGAGTATTCTGGTACTTGTTGTCTCGCAAATGTACCGAAGTGTAGTTTTCTCTTCGCTCACATTTAAAACGGAGCCGACCGTACCGTCATCTTTCCGAGAGCTGGAGAAAACTGAGATGCTTGTTGGAGTATATGACGTTTGTGTGAATGGATTGTCTGGACAACGAAAAAAGACTAGCTGCTTCAAGGAAACAATGTTTTCGGTGTATCAGTTCTACAAGCAAAAATTGGGGAAGCAAACGGAACAAGAGCTAAAACTATTTCAGAAGATAAGCTCCGTGGAACAAAAAATTGTTTGGTTTGGCCAATCCAATACGGATGGGGACGAGTCTTCATTCGAGCGGCTTCTCCAGTGGGAAACTATGATCGATGGAAGAAATTACAGCCGAATTCCGAAAACTGCAGTAATCATTTGGCAAAATGATGCATCCAGTAAACTATCTACTGGGTTGAGCTTGCTTCCAGACATTTGGATGTCACAGGAGTTTCCTGTTCCCATCTTGGGCCACAATTTGGCTTTGCTAACGATCGGAAACGTATTTCGGTTAATATGGGAGGACATGTTGGGAAGGGTTTACGAGTCGGGGCTGCCAGAAAGATGGCAATGTTATGATAGAGATCTAAACAAAGCTATGTCAGCACTTTACTCGTGGTCTTATCTAAACGGCAACATTTCAAAAAAGGAACGGAGCGTGTGGTGGAGGGCTAGCATAAGATTTTTGTACTGTGATGGAGACTGCTCGGAAAGGATGGATAGCATTAGAAAGGAATTCTCGGAAATTCCCAGGGAGTTTTACGTTGAATTGGGGTACTACTGGCTGATTTTAATTTTTAGTACTACGGCTGCATTATTTTTAGAATTGGCGAGCACCCGTACTATTCTCATGAAAATGTTGACGCAATTTAAAAATTGTTTCTATGCACTAACAACGAGTCAAACTGTGGTGGAGGATATGACCTTAACAAACAATAGCCATAGCGATGCCATTTTTATACGAAACAAAGTTGCAGTTCAGCAAAATGGTGTTTTATGGTAAATTTGCAACGAGTATACCTTTTTGCCAATTGTAATCGCCAATGTTTTGATTGTTAAAACCCCACGGCTGCTAAATGTCAAAAGCTCGCCAACTTATTCAGAGTATTTGACAAAAACAATTGTGTTTTCCACTGATTTTATAAAGTATCCAACTTATTCTGAGCGATATTATCGAAATCGAAATTTCTTTCTTTCGTACGTGACGATCGACATATTTGAGTGGCGCCTGACACACTCATCTTGAATCCCTTGAAAAACAATTAATTAGATTACATACGGACTGCTCTTCTACTTCTTTTTACTACTTTGCAAAATGTCAGCAGTTGAACCTTGACTTCGCCCAAGTTAACTACTCAACTTTCATTATACTTTGCAAGAAACTTTCTCTATTCCGCACATTTAATTATTTAACAACGAGACGTTATACTTCTGAAAGTTGGTGTAAAAATGTTGTCGAACATTAACATTAAATTTATATTTACTAGTTATACAGCAATACATTTTTTGCTAAATTACCCTGGCATCTGTATAAAGCTACGCCGCACTGATCTTTCAGTTCCAGTGTGTAAAATGGAGTTCTCTAAAGAAACTGGTGGACTAGGGTCGGGCTCATATAAAAACGTTTGCATTAGCAATGCCTCTCTTATCACGAAATTTTTCCCTATGTGGAAACCCCTATACAGCTATATTCAACTTGGAACTTCCAAATTAAATCTATTTAAAGGCGACCGCGACCGATGCCTTGCAATAGTTACGAATTTCTTGGACACTCCACTTTCAAAAGCTGCTGTTCCGGTCATAGTTCGAAAGCCTGTGCCATTGATTTTAGGAGACCCTCTGGACATCTCTGCCACCTTACTAACTGGGTGGCTATTTGAAAAAGGATGGAGTCCAAATTCTCCACACTCGCTTATTGCCTCTTGCATGCGAGAGCTTTCTAGACGTTTTTGTGCCCACTTCAATTTTTTCAGATTTGCCCTTCAGACGAAACCTTGGAACTGTGAAGTTCACGTCGACATTTTCCCACCTGCGCTGCCCAGCTCTAATGTCAAAAAACAGCGATCCAATATGTTTCAGTCTATACTGGAGGCAAGGCTAGAGAGTGTTTTAGGCAGCTTTTATTATCCAGTTATTTGGGAGTTTGAGCGCCGCAGCATAGAAGCAAAGTATGTGAGCCCCAGCATTACACCAGTTCTTCAAGTATTTGTTGTGACTCGCCTTATTTCAGATTCTCCATGGCGACTAATCGAATATCATAAAATTATTCTTGGTTTTTCAAAAATGATGATGCAAAGTTATTTAGATCCAAGTCGTAATCATCTCCTTGCCGTTGCGGGAATTAAATATGAGAAGGTAAGTAGGGCGAGAATATTCAAGGTATGCTCCGCAAGTTCTTTTGATGTATATGAACGGAAAGGGTGGGCAACATGCAATTGTAATTGTGCCTTGGAAGTTAAGAGACGGATCGCTTTATTTAGCAGAGGATTCAGTATCGGTATCTGGCAAGGAAGGGAGTCCTGGAAAGTTCCGCAATGGATCCGATGCAAAAACTATAAAAAATTTGCGTTATCTTTCTTCAAATATAGTTCTGGAAAGCAAATTTTGAGTTGGGATAAGTTAACGGTGGCTTTGATGGGTTATCTGTGGGCAGCTGTAGTCAAAAATTACAGCTTTCCGGTGGGAGAAAGCGGGCAAAAGTTTTGCAAAAACGGGATAATATATAGGTCAACACCCGACAGCGAGTTTGTAATGCACTCCACGATGGAGGAATTCGAAACGAAAATGGATAATTTGAGCAGTTCTCCTCTAGTAATCCCGAAACCATTTTCGACTTTGAGGCTGCTAACTTGTGGATTAATGGGGGAGGAGCCGCTACCTTTCAAAGAGTTTATCAATCCATTTCGAACATACACTTGGATTCTTATTTGCACGACACTGGTAGCAGTTACTGTATTTTGGATGCCATTATGGAAAACTTTCCATTCAATCCGTAGCGGTTCACGCTTTGAGGAGAAAGCACTTTCACTATTAAAGGTGCTGCTGGAGCAAGGAAATCCATTACCAGATAACATCCTCCGCTCCGGAATATCACTTCGGGTGACACTTGGAACATTTATCCTAGTTGGTCATGTGCTAAGCAGCTGTTACAAAAACACGAACGTTTACAATATGATGGCGCCTCGACTCCCTCATCATTATCAGTCACTAGAAGAGCTGGTGAAAGATAATTTTGAAATTGTTGCACCCATCAAGTGGATTTCAATTAGTCCTTCCTTTTTTGCACAAAACGTCACTACATGGACCAATGGCAATGGGGCTAAACAAATGCAAAGGAAGTGGAAACACTCTACGACTATACGTGAACCAATGTCCGGTACTCGAGCTGATTTTAGCACAAATTTTATGGTACATGGCTACTCGGTACTTGACCGACTTCAGCAAAAATACAGAAAAGTAGTAAAGAGTGAAAAGCTTTTGCAGAAAAGCAGCCGACTCTACCATCCAGAAATTATTTTGCGAAAAATAATGCAAGCTTACAACAATGGTCTTCTCAATGTCAGTATGGTGGCTGCAGAAAACACATATGAGGGGAAAGAAAGACAACGAGAGAAGTTAGGAGAATTATACATGGAATTTGAGGAAAAAATGATGAAAGAAAGGGTTAGCACTTGTGAGCGAACTGCAGCTATTCTCCCTTCCACGTCAGTGATGAACTGGGAGAAGATCAGCAGCAGTAGCGGGGAGGGCGACAAAACAAGGATGTACCTGATTAAGGAAAAATTTCATCAGAAATTTATCCAGATTTACTTCAAGCACTATATCACCTCACAATTTATAGTGAGAATGGGTAAATTAAAAGAGTCGGGTGTCGTGGAGAGATGGATGAATGTCGGCCAGGCTCTCATGCTCCTAAGCACGAATGTTAGTGGGCAGGAGTACACAGAAGAAAGCGGGGTGTGGAAAGTTGCTAAGGAAAAGCAAGAGATTCTGGTTGTTTTCAGTCCTCTCTTGGCAGGATATCTTATCGGTGTTGCTGTTCTGTTGGCAGAGGTTTTGTTGTGGCTAGTGAAAAGCAGAGCTATATTTTCAATTAAGATATATAAAAAAATTACAGCTTATCTAAATATTTTATTAAGTTTGACAGCTAAGCGATTAATTGAAACAGTTTCAGAGATTAATTGTTAATAAAATTAGCTGTGGAAACAAAATGTCATTATTTCATAGAATAGAATACTAAACATAATTGTCAATTTTGGACACTAATGCTAACACACAGCATACTGATAAAAATAAATAAAAATGCAAAATAAATAAAATGCATTTGATGACTCAATTCAATCTCCAAATTATCATAAAGCTGAATACTTTTTGACTTTTCGTGCATTTGGACTGTTGCTAGTGATTACACTAATATTGTAGGACTATCCAATCTCTTACTAGTAATATTGAATATTATTGAAAATCTACTCGTGTGACGGAGCTTACGGGGCGATTGAAAATCGCAATATTGGAGTGGCGCCTGACATCATCTTGTTTATAAAACCCCTTGAAAAGGAGTTATTAGATTACCCATGGATATATATATCCTCCTTTTTGAAGTGCTTTTTTATTTCGTTTTGACTACTACCCGAAAGAAGCAAGTGACTTATTACTTTGGAAAATGTTAACAGAGGAGATTGAGATTTGACAACGCCAATCGCCAAACTAAACTGTCCGACATTCACTATACTTTACAGTTGGGAATTTTTTGCGCATTTAAATAGTTAACGAGTCGCCAAACGTATAAAAATTGGTGAAAAATGTCGGACACTATCATAACTAAGTTTCTACTTCCTTTCTATACAGCAATATTATTTTTGCAGAATGACCACGGCATCTGTCTGAAACTACGCCGCACTGAACTTTCAGTTCCAGTGTGCAAATTTGAGCTCTCTCAAGAAGGGTTAGGAATGGGTTCATCCCAAAAGGTCTGTATTAGCAATGCCTCTCTTATCAGGAAGTTTTTCCCGATATGGAAACCCCATACAGCTATATTCAACTTGGAAGGTCCAATCTAAATCTATTTAAAGGGGACCGGTGTCTCGCAATAATCACGAACTTCTTGGACACTCCACTTTCAAAAGCCGCAGTTCCAGTGATAGTTCGAAGACCTGTGCCATTGATTTTAGGAGACCCTCTGGACATCTCTGCCACCATACTAACTGGGTGGCTATTTGAAAAAGGGTGGAGTTCAGGTTCTCCACGCTCGCTTATTGCGTCCTGCATTCGAGAACTTTCTAGACGCTTCTGTGCCCACTTCAATTTTTTCAGATTTGTCCTTCAAACAAGACCTTGGGACTGTGAAGTTCACGTCGACATTTTTCCACCATCGCTGCCTAGCTCTGATGACAGAAAACAGTCTCCTAATATATTTCGGCCTAAATTGGAGGCAAGGCTAGAGAGTGTGCTAGGCAACTTTTTTTATCCAGTTATTTGGGAGTTTGAACGGCGCAGTGTAAAAGCAAAGTATGTGAGCCCCAGCGCTACACCAGTTCTTCAAGTATTTGTTGTGATTCGCCCTGTTCAGGATGCTCCATCGCGACTTGCCGAATATCATAAAATTCTCCTTGGCTTTTCGAAAATGATAATGCAAAGTTATTTAGACCCAAGTCGTAATCATCTTCTTGCCTTTGCAGAAATTATGCGCGAGAAAATTAGAAAAGCGAGAATATTTAAGATATGCTCCGCAAGTTATTATGATGTATATGAGCGGAAGTGGTGGGCACCGTGCAGCTGTAATTCGGTTTTGAAAGGTAAAAGAAGAATTGCTTTATTTAGCAGAGTATTCAGTATCGGTATCTGGCAAGGATTGGAGTCTTGGAAAGTTCCGAAGTGGATCCGATGCAGAAACTATAAAAAAATTCCACTGGTCGTCTTCAAATACAGTTCCAGAAAGCAAATTTTTAGTGCGGACAGGTTCACGATAGCGGTGATAAGTTATCTGTGGGCGACTGTAGTAAAAAATTACAGCTTTACGATCGGAGAAAATGATAAAGAATATTGCGAAAACGGTAAATTGTATCGTAGGTTAAAACTAGACAGTAATTTTGCAATGTACTCTACCTTAGAGGATTTCGAAACGAAACAGAATAATTTGAGCAGTTCGCCCATAACAATTTCAAAACCCTTTTCGACTTTAAGACTGCTAACTTGTGGATTTATGGGAGAAGAGCCGCTACCTTTCAATGAGTTTATCAGTCCGTTTCAGACATACACTTGGACTCTTTATTTGCATGATGGTAGCAGCAGTTACAGCGTTTTGGATGCTATTATGGAAAATTAACTATCCAATAAGTAGCGGTACATGTTTTTACCAGAAACCACTTTCTGTATTTAAAGTGCTACTGGAGCAAGGAAACCCATTTCCAGACGACATCCTCTGCTCTGGAATATCACTGCGAATGACACTTGGAACATTTATCCTCGTTGGTCACGTACTAAGTAGCTGCTACAAAAACACAAACGTTTACAATATGATGGCGCCTCGCCTCCCTCGCTATTATCAGTCCCTAGAGGAGCTGGTCAAAAACAAATTTGAAATTTTTGCAGCCACCGAGTGGATTCTTATCAGTCCTTCCTTTTTCGTATTAAATACCACGACATGGAACGGTAGTGGTGTCAGTCGAATACGGTGGAAATGGAATCATTCTACAACTATACTTCAGCCAATCTCCGGTGGTCGAGCCTACTCAGACATAAACTTCGCGATTCATGGCTACTCAGTACTTTTGCGATTTCAGGAAAATGACAGAAAAGAACTAGGAACGGAGCGGCTTTTACTCGAAAGCAGCCGACTCTACGATCCAGCAGTTATTCTGCGTAAAATGATGCATGCTTACAACGACGGCCTTCTTAATTCTAGTGTAGTGAAAGTACAGTCGTACAAAGAAATGCAAGTTCAGAAGGAGAGGCTAAGACAGTTTTACTTGGAGTTGGAGAGTAACTTAATTAACAAGAGCCTAAGTGCTTGTAGCCGCACTGCAGCTATTCTGCCTTCCACGTCAGTAATGAATTGGGAGAAGATCAGGAGCAGTGGGGAGGGTGACAGAAGAAGGATGTACCTGATTAAGGAAAAATTTTATCAAAAATTTATCCAGATTTACTTCAAGCACTTTATTACCTCAAAATTTATAGTGAGACTGGGTAAATTAAAGGAGTCAGGTATTGTGGAGAGATGGTTGAATGTCGGGCAAACTCTCTTGCTCCTGAAGACAAATTGCAGTGGACAAGCGTTCACAGAAGGAAGCGGGATGGTTAAAGCTGTCATGGAAAAGCAGGAGATTCTGGTAGTTTTCAGTCCTTTGCTTGCGGGATATATGGTCGGAGTTGCGGTTTTGTTAGTGGAGGCTGTACTGTGGCTACTGAAAGACAGGGCGATCGGCATATATACAATTAAGTAGACCGCAAGATACAGAATAACTTCTCCTGCTAGGTTTTTCTTCGATGCAATATTTTGTTTATTTGTAAATTTTGAGAGGAGTTCCTCCCACCTTGTTAATGTTTTTAAATTTTGAAACCCTTTGTCAATTTTTTTCATAATAGCAATAAAACAGAAAAAAATAATTCGTGCTATAGGCGTAATAGAAATAAAATTTCCCGTAATACTCCAAAGGGATGGGAAATTATGGAACAAGACAATCTGGAAATGGTATTCCTAATTAAGGGAATATGAGCTTCACCATTTCACCCTTGGATATCTCCTTACCGGGTGAGTTGCCGAAAGCGAAGCACTCGCTGTACATGCGCAAACCAAATAAGGAATATAAACAGCCACCCCACCAATAACTCCAGAAGGAGAAAAAAAGCTGCCGCTAACAGCCCTACACCAAGCACCATAAAAATGACAAGAAAATCCTTTCCCGTGGAAGCAGCACTCTGACTAGACTCAGCTTCACTACTTTCTTCTGCTGACGTTGCATTTATGTGGATATGGGAAAATGACAACGCCTCCAAAATGCCCTGCCACCTTTTAAAAAACCCCGAGTCCTTAAGCCGAGCAAGTCTCTCCAGATGTGTCGGCACGACTAGTCCTGCAAAATGCAGCTGAAAGGTGACTCCTCTGTACGACTCTTTCCCTGTGTAAATTTTTAAAGGCTTCACCCCCCTAACAAAGTTGCCAATCAGGATGCGCGGGGCTAGAATTGCCGATTTCCGTTTACCACACTCCCTAAGCTTTTCGAGAGAGCGCTCAAAAATCATTTCCAGCATGGTTAAATATAAACCAAATTTTTTATTGTCTTTCCCTTTCTTTGGATATTTCGCCTTAAACCAGTTCACAGACTCCGAGATAAAGCTAACGGAGGAATTCCACTTCGTATAATTAGCAATTTTTTCGAACATGGACAGCTCTTCTTTACTGTCATACAGCTCGTAACCTCCCTCTTGAGAATTGTTTCCCAGTGCTGTAAAGGCCGCCAGTAGAAGCTGTCCTCCCCGCCACAAAATACTCTCACTATGTCTACTTCTCACAACACGAAATGAGTCAATTGTCAGGTTTGTTGTCTCCAAAAGGTCATCAATGAAGAACAACCTCATGTGATCTATATTTGTGTAAAGTTCCACTTCATTGCTAACAAGCTGCTCGAAAGTCTCGTACTCGAGTGACTTCCCGGGAATAATCATGTTGTAAACGTTGTCATTTTTATATGCATTACTGATTACGGTGGCTAGGAGCAAGTATAGCCCGAAAAGGATCCGAATCGGCGTTTGCCATTTTCCGTCAAATGTTCCATCTGGAAAAGGATCTCCCTGTTCAATTAAGACCTTCACCAGTGAAAATAAAAGAAATCGTTTGGTTCTCTTGAATTTCTCCTCAGTGCTAATTTCTTTGAACTTTGAACTGATCAGGTAGGCAAGTAAACTGTGAGAGCACGCAAGAGTAAGGAGTATAGCCATAAGATATATCCAAACTGGGAGTTGGAAGATGTTGACTAGTTCCTGAACAGGGTAGGACTCAGTCCCTCTGGTGCCGCAGGTAAGAAACTGAAGTGTGCTTAAAGGGTTGTACATTCGAAACGGATACTGAAGATTCCGACCTCTCCCAATTGACGTGATTATGAAAGGAATGACACCTTTGGAGTGCACATTCCGTGCGCTAGGCATTCTCCGTTTCTGTCCGTTGTCGCAAACAAAATTCTGATACTTCTCCAAGGACGTTTTGAACGTGTAGTTTCGCAAGACAGAAGTAATTAAATGAAGGAGTGATTGTTCCAAGATATTAGTTGCGAAGTGCACATTGCCAGGGTTACGGATAGGATTTTTGTAATGTATAAGGCCCCATCCGTTGAGGCACACCTCGTTAAAATAATATTGCCACCCTGGCATTGTCCGGTGATCATCAATAATGTAAAAGCGTTGCATATTCCAGCTGCGACGAAGCTGATGTAAAATGCAAGCGAGGCAAATTTTGTTGCCTAAGTTTAGAAAAGAAAGAGAGCGTTCCAAATTTATTGAAGGCAAGATAAATTCCACCGAAGTGACGCTCGTTGGGCCCACTTTAACAAGAATAAATCCGCGATTTATGGTTTGCAGGTTTGTTGGCCATACCGCGTACTGGTACCTAGTGTAAAATTCCTTAATCCAGACACGTGCATATTCCTCTTGTTTGCGAACTAAGAAAGAGTCCCAGGAAATGGCTGGGACGTAAAATAATGTAATTGCTGGAATGGCGCTGGGCTGAAGTACTTCCAAAGAGATCTGCGTTTTAGCATCGAGTCCACCGCGGGACTCCCATACCTGAGGGTAATAGAAAGGTGGCACCCACTCGCCCAACTTAAAAGGCTGCAGATAATATTTTGTAATACGATTGAAACCAGAGATAGTCAAATGAGGGGGAAGTATTTCGATATTTACTTCGCACGTTTGTTGCCGAGAATGAGATATGAAATGGCGGCGATCAAAATGAGAGCAGCTCTGGGTGTAGGCACCATTCTTCCGCCATCGTCCAGTTTCGTTAAAGAGGAGACACATTTTTAAAAGTTTTTCAATGGAAGTTTCTTCCGACCATAGCAGCCAAGTGAGATATGCACGGAAGAGGGGCTCTTCATCTCCGTAGTCTTCAATTAAAGCTAGACCAGGTTTCCTGAGGATGATTGGTTGATGCACTTCAGACAGATGAGTTCCTAGGAAGTTATTGACAACGATGAGGCAGTGGCCTCCTTCAAATTCGTCAAGTCCCGACAGATCTACACTCTCCAGGGTAGCGATTCCTCGGTACCAATAGTCAAACAGTACGCCCCATGCCTCCAAAAGTGGCAAGCTGTTTCCTGCGGTATAGATCTTAATTTTTCCAGATGAAGAAAAGTTTTCTTTGACAATTTTTTCCTGTGATACAACTTCTCCGAATGCTAAAACTAAAAATATTGCGACATACTCTCCCAACTTGTAGGAATGTGCCAGTGTGTTAGAATTAGCCATGCCTTGCCAAAAATTTAGTAGTGCTGATGTAGCCGACAAATGTATGAAGCAATTCTTATGCTTGCATACACCGCTGCGCTCGATAAATAAAAAATATGTTCAGCTTTAAAAAGAAAGTGGTCCTATTTCTTTCGTTAGTGGGTAAGTAAGTTTAGGTTGGAACTGTAGTTGGTAAGAATACGTGTACTAATGTGAATGAATGTCAAATTGGAATTGCTGAAGCGAATAATTAATCAGTACCTGAAATCATCAAATCAACTGGCTGGAACTAATTAACCAGTAAAATTCGCTTTTCTAATTTTCCCTTTTATTAAGCGGTTCAATTTAAATATTTTGATCACGCAAAACTCTAATAGATTTCATTTCACGGTTTCAAATTTAAAACTATTTGTTAGTTTTTGCTCGGCAGTGGTAAGCAATGTACGGAGATTTACGATTTGTGCTTTCCAAACAGAGGTTAAAAAGACAATTATTGCTTCATAGATTGCTAAAACAGATTTCCAATATTATTGACGTTTATCGCGCAAATTTTTTTAACTACCGACACATAATATGATAAAATACAATGACGGCTAAGACGGCTTACATGTTACTATAGTAGGTACTTAAAATTTTTCCAAATAGAGTTCTGCTGCAAATCAGAAGTTGCAATTGGATCATATTGTATCAAAAATAGGCGAATGCTAAATGAATGCATTTTGACTAAAGTTAAGCGCAAGCCTGGTACGCGAGGGGATGCAATACATTTGAGTAACATCTCCAACCTCTAACAGAACAAAAATGTATTTTTAGTCTTTGCATTTGTGCCCTCATCGGATTAGCTATCCAAGTGCGATAAAAATAAATAAAAATACAACAGAACTAAAATACATTTGATGATTCAATTCATAATTCAATTATCATAAGCTCAATATTTTTTTGTGCATTTGGACAATTGCTAGTGATTACACTCATATTTTAGAACTACCCAATTTCTTAAGAGTAATATTGAATATTATTGAAAATCTACATGTGCACGCTTACGCGACGTTTGCAAATCGAAATATTGGAGTGGCGCCTGACACTCATCTTGTTTGTAAAGCCCATTGAAAAGAAGTTATTAGATTACCCAAGTATATAGTGTAAATCCTCCTTTTTAAAATGCTTTCTTGTTTCGTTTTTACTGCTAATCGTCAGTAGCAAGTGGCTTTCCAGTTAGGATTTTCTATTCTGCACATTTATTTGGTTAACGAGACATCAGACGTATGAAAATTGGTGGAAAATGTCAGACACTAACATAACTAAATTTCTACTTACTATCTATACAGCAATATTATTTTTGCTAAATTACCCTGGTACCTGTATAAAGCTACGCCGCACTGATCTTTCAATTTCAGTGTGCAAAATTGAGTTCTCTCAAGAAACGGTAGGATTAGGCATGAGTTTATCCCAAAAAGTCTGCATTAGCAATGCCTCACTCATCCAAAAATTCTTCCCGGTATGGAAACCCTCGTACAGCTATATTCAATTTGGAAGATCCAACCCAAATATATTTAAAGGCGACCGATGTCTTGCAGTAGTCACGAATTTTTTGAACACTCCACTTTCAAAAGCCGCAGTTCCAGTGATAGTTCGAAGACCTGTGCCATTGATTTTAGGAGATCCTTTCGACGCCTCTGCGATTATACTAACTGGTTGGCTATTTGAAACAGGACGGAGTCCACACTCGGCACACTCTCTTATTGCCCCCTGCATCCGTGAGCTTTCTAGACGTTTCTGTGCCCACTTCAATTTTTTAAAATTTGCCCTTCAGACAAGACCATGGAATTGTGAAGTTCAGCTCGACATTTTCCCACCAGCGCTACCCAGCTCTAATGACAGAAAGCAACCATATAATTTCTTGCAGCCTATACTGGAAGCAAGAGCAAGGATAGACAATGTGTTAGAAAGCTTTTATTATCCTGTAATTTGGGATTATGCACACCGTAGCGTAAAGTCAGTATATGTGCGCCCCAGCATTGCACCAGTTCTTCAAACTTTTGTAGTCGATCGGTCCATTTCAGATACTCCACGGCGACTAATCGAATACCGTAATATTGTACTTGGTTTTTCTAGAATGGTGCAGTACAGCTACGTAAATCCAGGTCGCAACCATATTCTTGCTGTAGCAGAAATTATGCGCGAGAAGATAAGAAAGACGAGATTTCATATATGCTCCGCAACGTATCTTGATGTATATGAACAAAAGGGTTGGTCCACTTGCAATTGCAAT
>JAHZND010001668.1:0-11607 GCA_027744115.1 Acrocyrtus sp. NNG-2020 | reverse complement strand
GAGAGAAAGTGGCTGTAATGTACATAAGTAATAGTAATAAAGGCCTGTAGAATTGCCACGTACGACCTATCGACATAATATCTACTTTTGAAGAGCCAGGTCGTATCTCAACTTTTTTTTGGCAAGTATTTAATATAAAAAGTAACCACTTCCAAACTTCTACTTCCTATTAGTAACTTTCTTGGGAGGTATAACCTGTTTATAGCATTATACCCAATTCATAAGAAATTTTAATAGGATGTGTAATGCCAGTAATCTTTTCAGTCTCTGCCCTTTATTAGAAAATGGAACAAGACGCCCTATGTGACCTTTAAGTTTCTAACAAAAACTTTTTAACTTTGTGTGCGGGCGTATTGTGCTCGCGCTTACTTACTTAAGTTAGACTTATTCGTTACCTTACAGCACAGCCCATCAAAGTTTAGATGAAAATGTCAAGCGCACAATAAATAGTTACAGAAGCCTACCTAACTTATTAATAAATAGGAAGTTTCCGGTTGAACTAACTCCCAGGCCGGTTTTTAATGCCCAATTTCTCAAATTAGGAAGTTTTGGTTTCCCAAACCGAAAATATCAGATCACATCACTCCAATGAAACTTCCGCGACCACGGCATCTCTTGCTAATGAGCTGATAAAAAATCTCTTCTTTGTCTTCTGTAGGCATTTCCCAAGGAGCAGATGATTTTTACTTCATCCGACCGGGAGGAGGCGACTTCTGGGGCCTGGTGGGAAAAAGCGGCAGCACCTCCTCCTTATCCACTTCCGATATTGCCAGCATCAATGAGGGAGGTTTTAAAAAGACGGTCCTGGACGGAGAGAAGCGGGTGACATTAGGTAAGTTTTATTAACCTAACTTAAAATAATATCTAAACTAAATAACCAACCATTTAGTTAATTTATCTTGTATTTTAATTTTTCCGTACACAATAACGCTACACACGTCTTCTATGAAGTAGAATATGGCGTTGTTATTTTTGAATTAGTAGAAGCAACACACGAATTTACACGCGGAATTGTTTCTTTTATGCTTAGAATGTGCGGTGTCGGACTCAAAAAATATTCAATACTATTGGACTCTAAATGGAAACCGTATTAAGGACAATACTACTCGCAGACACCAAATAGGTTCAAATCTTTTCTTCGCTCGAATTGTGCGGGAACAGGACGAAGGATCATATTGCTGCATTGCTGTCAATTCAAGCTCCAAATTTTCTTTAACCAGTGCCAGCATCTCGTTGAACATTGTCTGTAAGTTCATATTATAGTTTTTCCATCTTTAAAAAATTTTATTGGTAAGTTTCTGCTTTGTCCGCCGGAAAAACCACGCATCGCATGGATGATGGGATCATTACTGTCCCTTTCCAATTTTTCATATTAGTTATTGGGTATTCCATACTTCGATGATTTCAAGAAAGCTCTGCGCTTTCCCTCTCTTCCTTTATCTCTCAGCTCACCGCTCAGCACTCTTTCGCCATTTTCAAAATACCGTACAGCCCAACATTTTTTGCTGATTTGGGTGACTACGTCCAAGTGGAATATCCATTTGATGGGGCATTATCCGCACTTTCGCTCTCACATAACCGCTCCATTTTATGGAGGAGTAAGTTATAATTTTTTAGTCCCACCCTATTAGTCTCTTTGTCACTCAAGGAGTAAAGTACTCCCTCAACTCATCCTCATCACAGGGCAATGGCCTTTTTTGTATAAGGAAAACTCCTTGAATAAATAACAATTTTTTAGCGAAATATTTGCAATTGAAAAGTGAAGACGGAGATACTAGAGAAGTAGCCCTTTCCCTGAAACACACGCACATTAAACCATCCCGTCATAACCATTTGACTGCTATTTTCAAAAAAATACTTTACAAGAAAACAATATCCCTGGAAAAGCCTGCCAGTGGCTTTTTCAAGCAGGAAAATAAATTGACGTCTTTTAGTTGTCAGATATGCCCCAGAGGAAAGAAATTGGACTGAGCGTTCTATCACTGGTCCGTATCGGATCCAATTTTCTTCAACTATCAATCCATCCTTTCCCTTCACACACAGGCACATTTCCCATAGCACAGGGCACAGCGCTTTCTCCGTCCACAAATCCACATTCACCTTTTGTTCACTACACCGCTTCTCCCTCGTAGTCATAGTCAGCTCTTGTAGCCATTGTAGTGTGGGATGAGCTTTTATCCTATTGTGCTTGACACAATTCTGCAAACGACGGATTCAATATATTTTGTCACACAATGGTGGTGTGCATTTGAGTATGCCAGAGGAAAGTCGTGTTATTAAATACCTTATGCCTTTCTCAAAATGTGTTCCCAGTAAATTATACAACTACCAAATCTATTTTCAGCCAACTTCCCAGTTCTTTCTCGTTGATGCACCTCCAGGATAAAAAATATAAAATAACTTGTCTTTCCAGGATTTTGGAGGAAAGTCATCCCAATGACAAATCCTTTTTTGTCTGTTTGTAACAACAAGTTTAGAATGTCCTTAAACACGTGTTGAGTAATTTGAGTGGGATGCCTGTGGATGTTTTTGCAGATGCTGGAACACATATTTTTTTTAGAATTTGTCACCAAATTTCTTCGGAAATGCAATTAGAGCGTAATTAAATAATCGAATTCATCTTGTTTATTACTTGGAAAATTTTCTGCATCTGCATTTCCAAGAAAGCTGAATTAGAGTCGAAGGCTTCCCTCTCCTCCCAACTCCAAGAAAATTATTTGATTAGCCTTATTTGCACAAAATGCAAGGGATAAAGTCTTTGGGGAAACGTCCCACTTTACTACAAATTAGTCACTTTCTCTCTCGCAAAACTGGCGAAAATTTTAGTTCCATAACTTCTCTGATATGGCAGCGTCAAGTGAAAGCTTTATAGAGCTAGAGCAAGTGAAGGGAAAATGACTTATACTGGATGACAAAAAAACCAATTAATTACGAATCCAACTTTTTTGTCTTGTCATGTTATTTCCGATATCTCTAGGAAAATCTTTTTAAATCTTTTGTCATGTCTCCCATTTATCCTCAATTGAATGGAGACAAAGAGAATCAACCACCTCTTTTCTTCTTTGCTAATCTTTTCTGCTCCGAAACTGTTTTCCGTATTAGCAAAGTGGACTGGGTGCAAATTGCTTTCTTCAGTAACGGCCCCATCAACAAAAAAAAATACTGAAGGCATTCCCCCGAATTTTCTGCAGTTGTAGTTATTAGATTACCCCCGTTTTTGTTATCTGTACTCTACGGATCATTGTACGAGCATTAGGAAGAATGATTCGCATGGGCTTTCTTTTCGTGTTTCAAGCCCACGGAAATATATTTCCTTCTTCTCAGCCAAGGAAAAGTATCAAAGAGCGATATAGCTTGGTGAATCATCATGAAATCAAAAGGGAAAACAGAAGCTGATGTACCGTGTGTTGACTTACATCCTCTTTCTTTCTCTTGCATTTTTGAAACCAGGTATAGTAATAAATAAAGTAATAGGAAAAGTTTGTACTAAAAACTAATAATAAAATACCAACATGAAGGAGGACGTCTGTGGGCACGTCCTCTCATGCTTTATTTATTTTAGCTCTCCAGTAGTCGTAACTTATCGGGAGACTTTTGTTCTCATCTGGAATCTGGAGTTTGGAACCATAAAGCAACACTTCCAGAGATACTTAAAAGGCAGGAAAAAGGATTTTTTTAGAAGGGCATGTTTGCTGAAAAAGGAATTACTTATACATATCTTCCCAGGGCAAAAAATAGCTCCAGTGAGCCAGCTACAAATAAGTGAGAAGAGCGAATTTTATTTTATCCAGGTTATTTTTTCATCCACTCTTCTACGCGAAGAGCGATAGATGGGAAGTAGGAGGAATGGAAAGGCGAAAAAATGTATAATTCCTTTAAAGTAAACTGACCGAGAAGATTTACAATAGGAGGGCTGCGAAAACAAGTTTGGAAAGGAATAAGTAAGCCACTTTTCCATTTCCATTTGTTTTTTCCTTGTGACTTCCATTTTTCTCTCCTGCGAGAAAAACCGAGAAGGTAGAAGACCAATGAACTTATCCTGTTTCTAGGTCTTAATCTTTCATTCTTATTTTTGTAGAAGGAACCATATCTCTAGAGAAAAAAAAAGTTTATAAAAGCTTCACATATTTTTATCCCTGCCTATAGGTATTAGGGATTTGTCTGCTTTTGAAAAAAAACTTTTCTGGCAGCTCTCATTACCATCTCCGCTTCTTCAAATCAAGTTAACCATTTCGAGCCGAGGCGCCTTTTTCTCCCTCTCAAAATTCTAAAAGCACTCCTTCCTTCCAGCTCCTGTAGACGGTGTTGACGTAAACGCTTTCTAAAGATGTACGTAATATGCAGTAGTGTGTATTTTTCATGGGCATATCGCCTCTCTCGCTCTCTCATGCCTCAATGATGAGTGCACCTTGCTGCATTAGTACGCTCAAATTTTTCAAGACGTGTATTTATTTTTATTTTTATTTAAAGCTACAAGCTATGTTATATGTACATACTGGAAAGCAAGTTCATTTTGTTCACATCCTTCCATTTCCATCCTTTCCCAGTCCGATCAGAAATTAAAGATTTTCGAGGATCTGTCTAGCACGATTTAGGGACTGCATTTTGATTTTTTTTTCAGTCTGGCTCTGGCTGTGAGGAGCTGCACGCACAGTCACCCACCGTGAAGAATCCTTCCTTGTTAATTTCTTAAACTATCAAACACCTCCTTCCCACTTCTCCAAATTCCTACACGCCCTTGTGTTTGTTTATCCATTTTGGTTTTATGCAATCCTACATCCGTGTGGAGAGCTTGCACGCACAAATTCACCTTTTAAAAAATGTTATCCAGCATATCTCCTTCTACATGGGTAGAACTGCTGAAGAGTCATTGTTAAGTGCATTTCTATGAATAATGTCAAGGCATATTTCATCTTCCACTTGCCCATTTTTTTTTGTTTTGACGCTTCGTCCAGCATCTTTAAATCAACTTTAAACTTGTAAATTGACAAGGGATAATTGAATTCCGTAGATTTCTCTAAGCGACTTGATGGATGGAATGAAATCTATTGGGGTATATGTATGGGCTTTCCTCCACAGCGCTTGAAAGTGTTATTGCCGTAATAATAGTTAGGGCAGACAGGAAAGTTTAGTGTAACGTTCTCTGTTTGTTTTCCTGCCTTTTGAAATGGCTCTGAAACTGTTCTTTTGTGAGGATAATGTTTACTTATTGGGATCCTGATGTGTGCTCATATGGATCTATTGTTTTCTCTTCCTTTTCTTCCCAATCAGACAGCATACGCCATGTGCACTGTTTTTTGTAGCTGCTATGCTATACCGCTCCCCATACATATTACATTTTTTGTATAGCAGTTACAAAGTGTTTTATGGGGATGGGAGCATACCTACGAAAAGTTCTCCAGTCAAACTGCAAAATAGAGCTCAGCCCACAGAGCAGGCTAAGAGAATAGGAAAGAAAACTTCTCATTGTTTTGTAAATTTATGGGGTATGTTTGGGAGTGGAGGTGGTTGTAAATTGTAAGAAAATGGGCCATACACTTACATAATGTATCTTTACGGAGAAGTGCACGTCCTCCCAAATGGAGAAGGCTGGGCTTCCTCTGCTTTACGGCAGCATTAGGTGATCTAAAAACCCTTCACTTTGAAATAGATTCCCATAAAACGTTTAGTCCTGTACAACAAGTCAATTGAAAAACGGAGGCAGCTCTAGCAACATGTATAATGTCTGGAGTATTTCTTCTGGACACATATGTACAACTGTAGCCGTAGAAGTATCGGATGACATGCGGCCGTGTACATTTTTTACATTAAGTCTGTTTACTTTATAACAGAGCTTTTCCAGAAAAAAAAATTTTACATGTGCACTTTCAGAGGGCAGATCCCTCTCCAGAGAAGTTATTAGGGAAAAAATTAGGAAGATGTTAAGAAGCTGCATCAGTGGCAGCGGTGCGGTAATAGCATAACCCAGGCTTAAATTTTTCTTTGCGTGTTTCTTTAAAAAAGGGTGTGTTTACTTTCCGTAAATTCAAGTAGTAAAAGACTTCAGGTTTGAATTGTACTTTGTTTGCTCAATACGCGATGCAAGTCACTATTGTTAGTAATAACGTGAAGACAATTTAACTGCGATTTTGTGGAGAATCCTCCCATAAAACAATGATGGTTATTACTCCAAAAAGTGCATAACTCGCCTTTCAAAAAACAAACAGTGCATTAGAGTACGTGGAATGTATTTATATAAAAAACGTGTAAGAGGCTACATTGGAAAATGGTTTCGCTTTCAGCAATGTAAATGCAATGACGACTTTGTTTGAGAGTGAGACCGTGGATGCAAGGATTTTTGTCTTTTTAAATATTTTTCGAATCTAAAATGTTTATTTGTGTAAAATTGAACGCTTCCACTTTCCACTCCCTCCGTTTGTTATGCAGTGAGCAAGCCAGTTTTCCACCAACGGCAATTAGCAAGACTGGATTGTTATTGTTAGGGAGTTCTTGCTAAAATGGTTTGTTGTAATCCTCCCAATTGTTATTTTTTCGTGCTACCATCAGCTCCCTGGCTTTCTCTGTGCAGATGTGCTGCAGGTCTAATAATCGTTTTGTGTTTGTCTTTAGCAAAAAAAAAGTTGAACGCTTCAAAAGCGTTTTACTGTCAAAGTCGACACAGATGACCGAGCAAATTACTTATGCTAGAATTAATATGCGAACATGTGAAAGACATGGAGAAAAGAGTAAAAAAAATTTCGACTAAACACTGGGACTAGCGCCCTGTGTCTGCTTCCGTTTTCATTCTCTCTGACTAGTTCGCCTTTAACTGGAAGTACTTCTCTTTTGGTGAAACGCTTTAGATCTATTAATGATGACGGTCATTAGTAGCTTTCCTTCACGCTGACGACATATGTGTCTGTTGGACTAACTGCTTAAAAAAGACGGTTTTTTATGCCAGCTCAAATACTCGAAGTAATTGGTCTTATTATATAACCTCTAAGATCTCGCAAGACGAAGATGCTTTTAATGATGACAAAATGACTTGACTCAGCTTCGTCTCCTTTCACTGTCAGGCTGAAAGGAAATGGAAAGAGTCTGAAACTCATTGGAACCTTAGTCCTCTTGTAAAACTCTTTTTTTCTTCCCTTTATTCCTATCTCTTAAATATCGCAGCAGCACAAAAACTTTTTTTTTCCAGATCAAATATTTCCTTTTCAGTTTTGTAAGAGTAGGAAAAGGAAGGAAGGGTGCTCCTCTGCTGCCATTACCAGCAAAGATGGAGCAGAGACTGGAGATGGAGAGATGCAAAAGATACGAGCAGGAAATAAAAAAGCCTTTAGTTGCCATAATTGGGACTATAGAAGGCCCCGTTTGCGCTCCCAGAGACGAGTGTCAGGCTGAAAGGAAATGGAAAGAGTCTGAAACTCATTGGAACCTTAGTCCTCTTGTAAAACTCTTTTTTTCTTCCCTTTATTCCTATCTCTTAAATATCGCAGCAGCACAAAAAACTTTTTTTCCAGATCAAATATTTCCTTTTCAGTTTTGCAAGAGTAGGAAAAGGAACGAAGGATGCTCCTCTGCTGCCATTACCAGCAAAGATGGAGCAGAGACTGGAGATGGAGAGATGCAAAAGATACGAGCAGGAAATAAAAAAGCCTTTAGTTGCTATAATTGGGACTATAGAAGGCCCCGTTTGCGCTCCCAGAGACGAGTACTTTTTGGTCCATTTTGGGGAATGTGACAGCATCAAAAAATACAGTAAAAGATCTTGCCTCTATCATCATCCTCTTCCTCATCATTTTTGTCTCTGTGGCACTTCGTGTTGAATGAATGCGTGCTACAAAGTTGATGATATGGTGATGGTCGTCTTCTCTCTCTCTGTGTTCTCGTTTCAGCTTGATATGCTGGAACGGTAATGCATTTTTTCTAGATTTTTTTATATCTTTCCCCACTATATCTACGTCTACGTCCACAATGCTTGAAGAAGTGAAAAAAAAGTTCTCTTTCTGAGGAAATGGGTTCATTTATTATATCAAGGAAGGCTCCTACTTTGTATAACAAAGCTGGAGTCGTCGTGTCATCATTTCGTGTTTATCCAAGCTGTACCCAGCCAGTCAATGAGATGACATTTCCACAGAGGTATTTCCTCCTATTCCCCTTCCCTTTATGTGCGCTGTTTCGCTCTCCAAGGCTCATTTACTTTTTTGGGGAAGGAAAGAATGAACAGGTTCTTTTATGGCTGTGTAGTTATAGACATACCTACCTAACTAACCAAGTTAAAGCGTGAGTAAACGAATTTCCCTTCTCTCCATCCAATCCCTTTTATTCTCCTTATTTTCTCTCCCTTCTCCAACTGCTCTCCGTTGGGGGCTCCCTAAGAAAAGGAAGTTGGTGGTGTGGTGTGACATTCACGGTGTGAAAACCGAGGCAAAAGAAGGAGCGAAAATCTAATGAAATGAAATTTGCAGTAAAACCAGACACGCCAAAGTTTCTTTTTATTCTTGTACTACTACGACTTCTGCTTTTGCTGAAATCTTCATCTACGAAGCAAGAAAAAAAAATAGATTTTCACAAATTTTTCAGAATGATACCAAAAAATTAAGTATAGATAAATACTTTATTTATGAAATTAGTCACGAGAATTAAGTCTTCATACTTTGGTATAAGGTGTGGAAATGTATGTAGGGAGGGAGCTCATTTATTTGAGTTTGGAAGTTGCTCTGCGAGGCACTCTCCAAATTTTCTTTCACTCGCCTGAAATTAATAAGAAAGTTTTTTGGAGTGGCAACCTAAAGGTAATGAACGAACGGGGACTGAGCACGGCCCACAGAATAGAAAGCAAAAAAGATTTTTTTATATAGAAAGCAAAAAGTTTTTTTAGATGCTATGACCACGCATAAGCATACGATGATAAAAGGATGAGGCTCACATCAGCGCAGTGGAGGAGGAAGAAGATGAGATGAGGGAGAGAGAGAGGATGGAGGAACTGGAATAGAAAGTTTCAGAGGACCCCTCTTTATTTTGAAGAAGACGTGAAGTGGTTTCCAAGTGCGTACCTGCCTGTCTCATCCTCATTTGGAGAAGACAGTTTCTAAGCTAATAGTGCCAATGCCATTGCCTTTTCTTTTTCTAATGAACTTCCTCAATTTTTTCGCTGAACTTGCAGAGTGGAAAGGAAAAATCAGGAAAGGGGAATTAAATCAGGAAAATCCTCTAAAGCAGAGACTTCTACGAAAGAGTACATATTAGATATTGTAGTTACGAAAAATTGACTTTTTCCCCATTCACTAGTCCTACGTGCTCAAAAGTCTTTAATATTAGACCTCACTCTGATAAAGCTAGTACGCAAACTTGAGTAATTTAATTCCCCATCAGAAAATTCATTTTTTTTATCTTTCCTCAATCTCTCCACTTTTCAATCAAACTTCATAATGAATCTTATCACGTGACGGAGTGTTAATGTAGTAGCGTGGCAGGTTGAAGTTAAATACCTAAACAAACACTCCTACTAAAAAAATCTATTCACTTCACTCTCTCTCTCTCTTCTCTGCCAAGCCGTTCCTTTTTTTCCTCTCGAAATCATCCTGGAAAATCTTTCATGCGCTTGCATATGATTAATATGCGATCAACATTTCATGTCCTAAGCTTGCTTAATTGTGGGCTTAGTCAATCTTGAAAAATAAATATTTGATAAAATTCAAGCTCCTTCTTCTCCCCACTTACCCCATCAGTAAATTGAAAGAGCCAACAAAGCATAAAAAAATATATATTCTCCTGCTTGTTTTGATTTCTGACGCTAACTTTTCCTACACTCTGCCCACCTACCCGTACGCTTGTTGACTTCACAGCAGGTAAACGTGAGGGAAAATAGGAAGGTACATGAAAGTCAACAGGCTTGTGACTACCATCAGCCATCCCGGATCATATTCCTTTCCATCTGCTGCTATATAATGCGTATAAATCTTACGTACACATCAGCTTTGTAAGATTAACCTCTCCTTATTTATATTCAGCAAAAGTCCGTAATAAATCTAAAAGTTTTTGAGGAAATTTGAGCCTCTAAATGACCATTTGCTTTCATTGGTAATGATTATAATGATGCTTGGTCGACTTTTCCAATTATTAATTCTCATTTGAGGAACATTTGCTCAGGCTACACACATTACTCATATTTGTTTAATGTTCTCCACAAACCCTTCGTAATTTACGTTGCACCTTTTCATAATATATTTTTATGAGTCTGTCAGACTTCCCTCAAAAAATGGAATGGGATGTTTATGTGATGATAGCCCGTCATTGCTCCTTTTCCTTCTCTCAAGACGCCATTATATTGTTGGTTTTGTCAGGGAAGTACTTTTTGACAGGTATGAACATTATAATTATAGAGGAGGAGAGGTGAAACTGAGTGAGCGAAAGATTGATAGCCATTAAATTAATCTTGGCTCGCTGACCTCGCTCTTGTTCACGAAAAGCAGGTTTAATTTAGAGTACAAGAAAAATGAAGTTTAGCGCTGGTTCATCTTTTTTTTACACAGTATAAGAAAATATTCTCGTCGCTCATTATGAGCCTTGAGGTGCACTTAAAACCACTGAGAATACTTTTTTCCACAAAAATATTTAATTCTCATTATTTTCCCATTCTCTTAATTAAATTGATACCAAGAAGCGCTCGGGTTACATGTGTGAGCGAAAGATTGATAGCCATTAAATTAATCTTGGCTCGCTGACCTCGCTCTTGTTCACGAAAAGCAGGTTTAATTTAGAGTACAAGAAAAATGAAGTTTAGCGCTGGTTCACCTTTTTTTACACAGTATAAGAAAATATTCTCTTCGCTCATTATGAGCCTTGAGGTACACTTAAATCCACTGAGAATACTTTTTTTTCCACAAAAATATTTAATTCTCATTATTTTCCCATTCTCTTAATTAAATTGATACCAAGAAGCGCTCGGGTTACATGAAGAAAAAACTTTTATCCTTAGGCTGGATGTCAGTAGTCGGATTACTCACGGAAAGGGAACTTTTCGGTTAAAATATGTCAGTTTATAGCTTGATGTCTTGATCAAATAGAGCTTTAGAAAGTAGAACTTATTCTTACAAAACTTTTTCGAAGAAGTCATATAAAGAGAAAAAGCTCTTGATCCACGCGCATCACTAATTTCTTCGGTTGTTAATTTTTGGCATTTTCTTAGCTTACTTTTCACTGAAAAATAAACAAAGAGTCTACCATTTTTCTTTCTGATTGAAGCTAGTCGGCCCTCTGATGTTTTCTTTTTTAGTAATTATCATTTCTCAGAATTTTGTTCCTTTTTTAGACCGCGTTTCACTTTTTTGTTCATTATTGATAGAGAAACTGAGACTCGAGCTTGAATGTGATTCTGCCTATTGCAATTATGCTTTTGCTGTTCTCTTCACTCCAATTTACTTTTGTAGGAGAGAAATCTGCAACAGAGAGCTATGCAAATTCGACGCTATTCATCATTCACTTGCAGCCATATCTTTCAGATGAATAGGTAATGAAAAAAGGGCCGCCTCACATTTAGGAATGACTTCTACGGAAGATGAAGAGGTGCCCATGAGCCTAATCACTGGAGCACACTTTTCCCATTGTAGTGAATGCATAGTA
>JAHZND010001667.1:0-20900 GCA_027744115.1 Acrocyrtus sp. NNG-2020 | reverse complement strand
ATTTTGACAACGAAACAAGGAAGCAGGTTTATTTTTGACAACGCATATAAGGAGGCAGGTTTATTTTTGACAACGCATATAAGGAGGCAGGTTTATTTTTGACAACACGAGTAAGGTAGCAGCTTTAATAATTACACCGACGTTATTTTGAAATCTAAAGATGAACATAATGGCGTGTTTTTCGTCGTACATTTTCATTTGTTCCGAGTAAGCAGCTCGCGTTCGGCAGACCAGTTTTTGTAAACATTTTTGAGTTATGAGCTTTTGTCAGTAATAATCCTGCAAAATCTGTAGAGTTTTTGCAATCAACAGCAAAAGTAGTAAAAAGGTGTCGAATTGGGTGGGTAGTGTCAGTGATCTACAATTTGGGATTTACCAAACATTTTTTGCGTCAATATTTCAAAAATAAGCTTGCTTGGTAAATGCTTTCGTGAAAATGTGTGTAGGCATAATCTTCACTCGTGAGGATACCACACACACTGGTTTTTACCAGATCCACATCTACCTATTTTTTGATGAGATCATAAATCAAATCACTGTTCATTTGTAAAAATAAAATTTTAATTCATCAATATTTGTTTGTATTTTCTATGATTACAATATTACAAAGTACAAACTAGTTGACTCTGGATTTCACTTGCTTGCAACACGATTCTTGACGTTTTAAGATTACCTATATCGATTTCAATCGCTAACATCCAGCAATGTCAGATCATTCATAACAAAAGTTTGAGTGTTTAATCGCAATAACTCCCAGATAGGAATTCAAACAAGTTTCATGAAAATTGTTTAGCTCTTGTCTATTGCCCATGTCCCTAAGATTGAAAATGGTACAAGGTATATTAACATATAGCGGCAGATTTTATTAACAAAATAAATTGTAGTACAGATAGACGCTTGCCATTCCAATATCAAACAGACACAATAATTATACCCTGGCCTGGCCTATGGGAAAGTCCAGAGGATAATACAATGCTTCTTTGATGACCAGACTACTTCTTGTCTAGACTTACCAGTTTGACTAGCTAGCTTTTATATATTTTCGTATGTATTCGTGTATATCATTCATATTAGGCATAGCAAGTAGTCAGCAAATTGAGTGCCTATGTAAATTAAGCAATTTCGATACAGTTCATTTCATGCAATAAATATGCCGATCAACTTCTTCATAGCTATTATGTTTTAAAGTTTTTTCTCGTCTGGAGAGCTACTATGTATACGAAATACTGTATGTTACCTTTTATAGGGTTAGCTGCTTTAATAGTTCTCTCACGGTTGACGGTAGCATTTTTATTGAAGAAGCTTGCATGAAGATGAAAATTCATGATGGAAGTCAATGGGGAGCAACATAATATTATAATGCTATTATTGGTGACCTGTGTCAGGTATTCTTTCTCATACAAAAAACAAGCTTGTTTGGTAATAGGTATACTTTCCAAAGTTGTTTTCATCCCGATAATGTCAAGCTCTTTCTATTTACAGGTACATGAGTCCAACCATTGCCCCGCAGAGCTAATATACCTCTACATTCCTTTGTTATCATCGTTATAAGCTTAATTCAATCCAAAACTAATTACCAACTTATGTAATCAAAATAGAATAGCACCCTAGGGAATTTTTTTAGTTTATGTAACATGCCATTCTGACCTTAGCAAATTTATTCTAGTATGTAACAAGTACATAGTTAGCACGTAGTATTTACACTCATGAAATTTTGCACGATTTGCAGTTTTTCTAACTATAAGTAAATATACTGTATATACCTAGCTTTGAGAAGTCCAGTATCCAGTATCCAGTATCCAGTGATACTCTGAGCATTCATAGAAAATAGCTTGCATTGTTTTCTTTCTGAGAAATCAGACTTCTGGAATATTTTCTACTAATTCATGTTGCACTGTTGCATTCCTCTAATTTTACGTGGAAGATTTCTATTTTGCTATAATACTCTGTTCAAGAAGTCACCTTGAACGTAGATGAGTTAGAGGAAGGTCATCTTAATGTTAATTAGTTGAAGTTACAGTTCAGTGTTCACAAATATATGGGAACCTTCATTGAACTTAAGTATTCAAAAATTGCCACTACATATGTTTCACCAATTAAAAATACCTATGCAAGTGCCCAAAGCTTAAATATAAGCAAAGCAAAGAAGTTTAAAAGACATAACACACAGAAAGAAACAAATATAAGTTATTACCAGGTTTTGTCCAAGAGAATGGAAGCATCATCCTTATTTTTAGCTACCCACGGCTAAAATTTTGTAAACTAAACATGACGGGAAAGGGCTGTGGACGTTTGCTATTGCTAATAGTGCTAAAATGTGGAATCTTCCACCAGTCCGCATCACAAATTAATTTCCCAATTGATGAATCAACTGGAGGAGCAACGACAACTGCGCCAGAGTTGGAGTCAAAAGTAGAGAGCCCGAAAGTAGCAATTAAATTTCCAGATATTGGAGACAAAGACTTTGTCAATGAAACGTTGGCCGTAGTCTCAAATTCGAATGCAGTCTTCGTGCTGGAGTGCAATGCGACATATCCTATTGAATGGATATTTCATTATAGCGAGGTCTGTTGACAGGAGTAAAGCTTGAATTGGGTACTGACTACTTAGCAGGAGTTTAAATGAATTCGCAATTAATTTAATTATATTAATCATTTACAGGAGGATGATGGAACCAATGAGCAAGCAAAGTTGGCAGAAACACACCGATACGCTCCAGATTTTGAGGATTCCAGCTCTTACCTGTACACAGCCAATCTTAGAGTAGGATACAATGGCAAGCTTCTTGTACTTTCTCACTTTACCTGCAAACCAACCCAAACGGATAATCGTGGTCGTCAAACTCACGTGTACATGACAGATAAGAAGAGAAAGAGCATTCTCATATTGGAAATCTCCAATGAGTACAGAGGTTGGTCGGTTTGGTATCAAAAATAGGGAAGCATTTCACACCAAAAAGAATCTTAAAATGTGAAATTATGCATATAGGAGAATTATTGGATCCCCCCGAGCCGATTGACGATAACAGAAACTGTGAAAGGGGAATAGCCACAGTGGCATATTTGTTGAATTGGAAAAATCCCTGTTGGACATGCAAAGTCCCTAACGGAGAAGAGTTAGAGCTGGATTTTCAGAAATGTCAAACTCCGATTGAATGCAACAGCATGCAAGCGAGACAGAGAAAGGTCTTCTTGGAAATGATTTTGTCTCTATCCTGGTAAAACTCTAAATCATTATTGTCTATTTATTTTTATTCTTTATTATACATAGAGTAAGGAATGCCTTCAGATAGTGGATAAGCCATCAAAAACCTGTAAAATCGACAGTCCAAGAGTATTTCATCCAAAACTTGTGCTATGCAAAAACTTTGGTCCTGTTCTGTCTCAATTCTATTTCTTTGGAATATATCATGGAGTATTGGATTTAAAGGGTGATAAGACGCTGGGTCCACCAATATGTAAGTGGATTCACGAAAGAATGTCAGCATTTCTTGTAATCCGTTTGATTGACGCATAAACTTGAATTTTAAAAATAAATAGATTATGATTGGAATGACGCGGATCCGTCTCAGATGCTTTACATTCATCCGATTAAAAGCGAAGTGTTTACTGGAGAAGAAATGACATTCAAATGTGAATACTCCAGGTTCTACTTTTCACTCGGTTCATGGTTTGCCATCAAATCCCCCAATGGAACTATGAAGTACATGCAAGGTACATATCAGTTTCTAGTTTCACTTTCATTTATTTTTTTATTCTTAAGTCACAGACTTTAAAATGATATCATTTAAATTATTTTGCCAATTTGTCGCAGAAATTGATTCGAAACCTTGTGAGACAGCCTCAGAATTTGTTAGTGCCAGGGAAGCAGCCAAAGTTGGGAGGAAGAGCTGTAATGACAGCAATATAGCGGAGAGAATGGGAACATTTACTTCAATATTGGATATCAAGTTTGAAGAAACCGGCCCTCATCAAGTTTTCTGTATTGGCCCTGTGTGGAACACTACCGAGTGGGTAAATACATCACTGTCGTTTATTGTTCAGGAAGGTAAGTTTGAATTGAGTATAGTATCATTTTATGAAAACGCTAAGTTAGCCTTTACAAAAGCGAATGAATTAGTTATGTCTGATTTCGAATAGGTGAAAATCCACTTGTGACGTCTGTCGATCCAGATAAGAAAGAGACTTTCTTTGTTGGCCAAAGAAATCGCTCTCTGAAATGCAACTTTAAAGGAAGGCCCACTCCCACAGTTAGCTGGATGGGTCCAAATGGTGTAAGATGTACATTCATTTAAATTACTAATTTCTCACCTCCTCACCAGAAAATTCATTTTATTTCATGGACAGAGTTTCTTCACGGAGAACGAGGGGAACTCGTCGAGAACTTTGTCCTTCAGTGAAATTGGATATCAGAGTAGTGGAAAGTACACTTGTCACGCTTCATCTTTTCTCGGGAACCATTCGCGCACATTTACCGTGAATCCTGGTACTAAAATTCTGTAAATTTTAATTTACCATTCGTAAATGAGAACTCATAATTTTTATCTTTTCCGGAAATTTTTTCTTTACAGAGGCACCTCCGTTCAAATTATCAGGTGGTGTTGTAACTGGAATTGTTGTAGTTAGCCTAATAGTAATACTACTCGTAGTTGGGGTTGTGGCAAGAATGCGGCAAACCATTCTTGAACAGAGAAAAGCACTTCGATTACTGACAGAGTCAGAAATAAATGACTTCTTGGACGGAGATCCGGAAGTTGCTAAGAGGGCTCAATTTGAGTACTATTTTGACACTACTACAGCCATAGACTCACTTCCGTACGATCAAGAATACGAAATTCCAATTGATAAACTTTTAGTTGGTAAGCAAACAAAGATTATGGTAGAATTAATTAACTGTCTTAAAATGTACTAGTACTTTGTTAAAATTGCTCCTTCATATTTCATTCTTATTACTATATAGACTATTCCAATTTCCTCGGTACTGGACAATTTGGCCTTGTACTAAAGGGAAAGCTCCATCCTCAATACGCATCTAACTATGTAAATTTAGCATTGGAGAATGATTCTGATACGGACGCAGACACTACCAAAACCCCGGAAATGCCTACAGAGCAGTTCATTGTAGCGGTAAAAGTCTGCAAAAAGAATGTTGGGGTGCAGAGCTTCAAAGCACTTCTTTCGGAGGTCAAGGTCATGGCTTATTTGGGGCAACATGAGAATATTGTCAGTTTAATTGGAGCGTCCACTGAAAACATTAGAAACAGTAAGAAAATTATTGCCTAATGAAACCAAGCTTGAAAGAACTTTTTGAAATAATAAATTATTTTTATTTAATAAATAGGAGAGCTTCACGTTGTTGTTGAATTTTGCCAGAACGGAGGTCTGGATTCCTTTTTCAAAAAACATAAGAAAAAATTCTTCAACAAGGTTAAATATGGATACTATCATCACGATTTGGAGCCTCCTACTCCTGTCCGTCCACTACCAACTAACAAAGGTGACGCGTGTGTCAACATAGCAGACTCTAATAAGTAAGTTAGAAACTGCAATAATTGTTTGCACACTACTGATAACCTCCGTAGACAATATTGAAACATTGAAGCATGTGCTTTGGTTACCTAAACCTATTAATTTATAGTGCCCGTGGTTCACAGTCCCCTCAGCCAGATCATGTTTTCTCTTCTGACGACCTAATCAGGTGGACACGTGACATTGCTGCTGGTCTGGAGTACATCCACAGCAAAAAGGTTTGTCAAATTCATCCGAACACAATCCATTATCCTAACGCAATTAATTACTAGCCAAAAAATATTGCAGGTTATACATGGTGATCTGGCTATAAGAAACGTACTGATAACGGAAAAGTATACTGCGAAAGTGGGCGACTTTGGGTTATCTAAACAATTGGGAGAAATGTCTAACTACACCAAAACGACACAGGTGAGTATATAAATATAGTACATACTTGCAAATTACTTCAGATAGGAATGCAAAAATTGAAAACTTTAGGCAATCATAAACTTAGGTACCTAAATATATTTTTTTATAGTGCCCTCTTCCTTGGAGGAACATGGCAATTGAGTCCTTGAAGCAGCTAGATTTCTCGGTTAAGTCAGATATGTGGTCACTTGGAGTCACACTATGGGAGCTTTTTACATTGGGAGATGTTCCCTACCCAGGGCTAACTTACACAATGGAATTTGTTAAGGAAATTGAAACTGGTTCTCTGCGTCTCTTGAAACCAATGTTTGCAACAAACGACATGTAAGAATTAATGTGTTCTTCATTTTAAATAACTCTATGCCACTTATGTTACAGTTTGCCTTCCAAATTCTTAATTAATGAAATCTAAAAATCTAAATTACTACTCTGATTCCTTTCTTAGATACGAGTTCATGTTATTGTGTTGGGCTATCGTCCCAGCAGACCGACCCTCCACAGTGGAAATTAGGAGCATTTGCGAGAAGCTTCTTCTAAAAATCAAAATTACTACTCTGATTCCTTTCTTAGATACGAGTTCATGTTATTGTGTTGGGCTATCGTCCCAGCAGACCGACCCTCCACAGTGGAAATTAGGAGCATTTGCGAGAAGCTTCTTAATTCAGCATCAGAATCACCTGAAACTTAAAATAACTGTTTTAGTTACATAATTCTATTTACTTTATTAATTTTCAAAAACACAAATTACAAACTCCGAGCTTTCCTTTCATCGTGATTTTCTAATCCATAAAAATAAATGTCTCATACAATACTCGAATATGAACGAAAAAAAATTATATTTTAAATTTGAATTTTCCCACCACCCTCAAATTGACGTTAAAACACCTCGTCGCTTCATCGCCACCTTCGCCTTGTAGAAAATTTAAATTTACAGATCGCAAACTTCATACTTCGTTCAAAAAAGCCTTACCTCTGAACAAAGTAGGTAAACTTACTTTTTTCCGAAGAGCTACGCGGTACGCGGCACAGAAGCACCAGCCGTCAGCACAAACAACACAAACACTTGATTTTTGAGCTAAAGCTAAAGTGCCCCTGCTCATTCATATTTAAACGAGGGAATGCAAAATGCAATGACTTCAGTGCTTCCGTCAGGTGCATGTGCAGTGGTGCGTACACCGGTACACCTTCATGAAGATCTCTAGTTGCATTTCTACCTTGACACTTGATGAAAATCTGTCTAATTCCAGTCCTGTACTGGACTGAATCAGAGAAAATTTGGTTGGACTCACCATCACCAATCTCTACTCACCTGTAAACCTGTAAATCTATGTCAAATTGTGCTGTTCCTCCTTGGCTCATACTAGCCTGTACTAAAGTGGTTGGTGTTGCAATTACAAATTCGACTTTTAAAATTCTATTTAGACCTACCTTTTTGCCAATTAAATACATTTTCAAAATCCATAGTATAAAAAAGGGTATTTGAAGGGGGAGGAGAATTTGTTTTGTTTCTGTATCAGTCAGATGAGATGATATACTGATAATTTCCTTACTAATTTCATTGCAATGATGTGCACAGTGAAATAATGTTATGACATGACAAAAGTGAATAGTAGGTGAAAGCACTATTGACATTGACTGTGACTAGTGTGACTGAAGATGGTCGAAGTAACTCGCAAGAATTTTATTAATCTCCTGCCGGAAATTACGGAGAAAATCCATAATGCCACGTTTGTGGCTGTTGACGCCGAGTACACTGGGATTTATTCGGAGGATTTACACTCGGCAAATAGGTGCTTTATTTTAAGTTTTAAGTAAACTATTATACTTGGTCATGTTCATGTTTAAGTAATGTATTTATATAACACTTTCTTTGATCCGATTATTTAAAGGTTATTTGACACAGGCCCTGAAAGATATCTCAAACTGAGGGAAAATGCCATAAGATTTACTGTATCTCAGGTAGGTCAAGTTGATAATACTCACACATGGTCAGCAATTATTTATTATGCAGTAATTAATTCAATTTTTGGTTTTATTTACTTTGACTTGATTGGCCTTTGCCTTTCTTTCTGTTTCGCAGTACGGGCTGGCAATCTTCCGGAAGGATGGCCCTGATAATGTATACAAAGTAGATGCTTATAAGTTTTATCTATTTCCTCTTGCTTTTGAATCATTTGCTAAACGGGAGGTGCTAAGTTTACAAGTGTCGTGCATTAACTTCTTGGCTCGTCACAATTTTGATTTTAATAAGGTTAGTGTATTACTGTACTCTTTGTAATTTCAAATGCTCCAACGTATGTCTTTAAAACCTGCCAATGGCGATATGAACACATGTTATTTTGATATTCAAGAAGCTACATTAATGTATTCTGATGTCACTGTGTAGTTTCTTAAGGAAGGTATTCCATATCTTAACATGGAAAAGTTAGACAGTCTTCGTAGTTTTCTCAAGGAGAACCGACATTTCATGAACATAGCGGAGAGTCTTAACAAAGAGTAATTTGAAATTTGATTGATCGGTTTCACCTACTACTTTATACATAGGATTATTTCCCCGAAGACCCGCAGATCTTGAGTGATGATGATATTGAAGCGATGGTTGATCGACTGACTGGCTTCTCGAAAATAATAGATGTGATAAGTAAAAAAGGAATACCAGTTGTGGGTCACAATTTTCTTATTGATCTTTTAATGACGTATCAACAATTTTATGAGAATCTTCCATGTAAGAATTTCTTTATATTACTAAATAAAAAATGAAAAATATTATTTATGTGATGATATAGAATACTATTTAAAGTATTTTAACATCCTAATGACATGGTTTATGATTACCATGAAATCAGTAGCGTAAAATAGTAATAGTTTTTTAATATAGTAAATGTATAAGTTTATCAAATGACTAATTGCATTTTTTGTGAACTTTTTTCAGCCTCCTACAAACGATTTAAAGCTTCTGTTCGTGAACTTTTTCCTGTGATATACGATACTAAGTATCTGGCCCGTGAGGTACACTTTATTCGGAATGATGCGAATCCTGATGACATTATACTTGCAGACTCTAATTTGTTTACGCTTTATACAAACACTTGTGCAACCTGGGGTATGAATCTCCCGGTGGTAAAACTTAATGGTGGCGCAACAGTGTATAAACAGGGTAGGCAGGGTACATTAAAAATTTTCTTGCTTTTTTAGTTGTTTTAAGAATAAATAATAATAACTGAATTATTTATTCCTAGCATTAACCATAGGGCGTGGAAGAAACTTGGAAACCGTGCCCATGTCTGATCTTGGTATCAACGCCTGCCACTCGGCAGATTTCGATGCCATTATCACGGGTTGTGTATTTCTTAACATTTGTACACTTGCAGTCAGTGCTAAAACAATGTAAGTTCCGATTTTTTAAGTGTCAAGTGTAGTAGGTATTATGAGGACAGTAATAACATGTAACTGATATGCATTTTTTTCTTTTTCGAATTCAGACAGGACTATCGCAAAAGTTTACCACCAACATTTAGCGAACTAGTTGGAAGAACAGAATGCTGGTCTAATAGAGTTAATGTAGCACGTGCAGTTATTTCTTATATTGTGAGTACAAAAGATATGTGTGCCTACTTTTGTAGTATTAGCTGATATTTTACAGTATTTATTTATATTCTCGTTTTTTTAACTTCAACATTTAGGATACATCAGGACCTGATCCAAAACCGCACAGACCTAACTGGATCGTAGCTAACAGTGCTGATATTGGAAAGTTTATCAACGCAAATAGAGTTAGTAGTACACTAGTACTAATTTAAACTTTAATTTAATTAATTTAATTAAATGGTATAGCAGTAGCAGCGAATTAATAAATTGCCATATTTTTAGCTGAAAATGGAGCTAGTGAAATATGGCGACTTGGAAATACAAATGGTCAGTGACACAGAAGTTGTGATTGCATGTGGAGGGATCGGCACGTAAGAGATGTATACCGAAAAGTTGTTTATACTATACACTGGTAATATAAAAATGATAATTAAACTGGAATTCTACGAAAACAGGCATAGAAAAGTATGGAAGGACCTTCTAAAACGAGGATTTACACTGAGAGAAAAGTGCTTTTCATCCTCATTCACAATATTTTCATTGACATGGGGGTACGAACTTTACATAACTCTAATTTAAAATACAATTATACGGATTTTTTAAATTAAACCTTTATATATTGCGTACACACACACACAGAAAACTTTGGGGGATTGCACTAGCAGTGGGCGCACTATATCTTGGCAGAAGACGCTGGACGCACGTGATGCATTGAGCTCATAGCATATTGATGCAGTGATGATAGATCGTTGAAAGCAACATAAGCCTACCAACCTACGCAATCCTAAATATTAAGCAATTATTTTTTAAAACTGACACATACTTACCTAGGTATGCAATTTCCTAACGTTGAGCTTAGTACGGTGTTATTGCTTTGGCGAGTGTTTTAATATTTATGATGATTGATGATAATGACAGGACAAACTAGTTTTAACGTAACAGTTAAATGTGTACTAATTCTATAGCACATAGCACATATTTTATGACTTTCAATCGGCAAAAACGTGTTTATTATTGGTTGTAAAAGGTGCATGATCAAGGCGTGAATATAATATAATAATATTCATTTCAGGTTCAGTTTGAATTTGAAACATTGAAAGCATTTGAAATCAATTTAGGCATATCATGAAAAAGATACTGATAAATAGGTAATAGATAACAGTTCATAGTTTCAATTGTCAATACAGAATTTTGTATTAGGTTTTCGAATTTTTCTGTTTGATTATTGTACAAGTTGATTGTATTATCTGAAAAGCAACTGATTGTGATGAATTCAAGAATACAAAGATAAATAAATTACTATCTTGATGTTGTTATCAAGTAATAGAGCTTTACTATATTATAGTATAGTAATAGAAGTAAAAAAACATGAAATATTTATAAATTATTTGCGACTTTTAGAAAGTTTGTACCTATATCGATAAGCTATAATGGCATAGCGCAATATAATGATGTCTGGTATGATATATGTACGTATTGTTATACATAATTATACATAGGTACTATAAACATTACAGTTTATGACTGTTGCATTTTTAACTCAAGCAATACTGAAGTAGAATGTCGCGTGACTTCTTCTTTTTCCGAAACTCCTCAGTGATTTTATCCAACTGAGCTTCTCCTAAGTGACGATTTTTGTCAGGATGATATTTCAAAGCCATGTCTCTATATGCGTTGTTGACTCTCGACTTTGTTAGCGGTTCATTTAACTTGATATCCAAGTTAATGCGATGATATAAGGTGTAATCTATACGAATTCCTTCATTGGCTGCTCTGTATGCCTTTTGCCTTTTTGGGTCCGGCATTGAGCTGCGCGCATCATGGAAGTGGCTATCGTCATCACCATATTCGTCACTCTTTTTAAAGCTGGGATTTTCATCCGAAAACGTTTTAGATTGACGAGGTTGCTCCCTTTTGGAACTTCTAATCTTTAAAAGCTTTTGGGCCGTGTTTTGAATAGAAACTAACATCATAACTGTAATTGCGAAGACTATTGAGGCTAAGTATAACGCAATTGAAGAATACGAATCTCGGTTGTGGAAGACTGATGGCATTGATGCTTTGATTGTCACCGCCAGTTTCCCCATTATAACGAGAATCATCTTTGCAAACTCCCAGCAGATCTCTGTTAATTTGAAATAATATGCGTTGTAGAATGTTCTCTGGAAACTGTTTTATGCATAACAGGTAAGCTTGCATTATTAACTAACTGCTTACCCATACATCTCCTCCAGACTCTTATTGCAAACGATCCAAATCTCGATCTAATCCATGTTCTCTGGTACTCCTCCTTACATCTTTGTGGTGTAGGAGGGTCCACAGTAAACTCATTTGGATAGGCAAATCTCTTTGATAAAACAGGAATATCCCAAGGATTTACCAAATGAACGTCGATGAACTCTTCATCGTCCTCTGCGAAAAGCCCGGGCTTCTCTATTCCTTCGCGAGGTTCTTCGTCAACGGCTCCAACAATTATTGCGGAATAACCAGCGCTTGCGGCATTTCTTAACTTTGTCTTGAGATCACACTCTCCTCCTTCAGTGGCTAGAAGGACCCACTGGCTATCCTTAGATTCACTTTCATCGCTGCCAAAGAACGTCTTGGACAGGAGCCCTGTTCCAGGAGGCCCGTCTGGAACTTCACACGCATCCAAAGGATTGGAAGCCACTAAATAAGAACGTTCAACAAAGGAGCCACATCCTGTTCGGGCAAAGTCGCTGGCCGTTTGGAAGACAACACTCTTCGTCACTTTGTCCCTCACTGTAAAGTCGCTTGTGACCGATGGAAGATAAATACTGAGGGCGAGTGTGAAGGCGAAGAGAGAGAAAACACCGTTATTGTTGCTATTTCTTTGAAACATTATACGTTATACTTGAAATGTAAAATATTTCGGGTCAGTTTTGCGAAAATCTGACAGTAGTGTCTGACGCTTTGAACGAGGAAATTTAAGCCTTGAACTTCAAGAGCAAAAAGTACTGAGCTCTAATAAAAGTTAACCAAAATCAAGTTTTTCGCTAACTTTTAATCCGACCTGACTACGTATGCATGACTTGATAATTAAATTGGGGTAATAGCTCGTGATAAAATTCTCCATAAAAATGGCTAGCTAGGCGGAATGGTAAAAGTTAATTGGAAGCGACTGAAAATTACAGGTAAAAATGTACGCAACAGATAGTCAACTTAACAGTGGTGACTTATACTAGAGATGATAACGACAGGTTATCATATTGTAAAATGATTGAAGAGTAGCTTCTCCTCACCGCTATTTACACGTCTGCCAAAGCTGGAAAAGGGAAGACCGCATTTTATCAGTAACGCTTCCCTGTCAATTTTGGCTCATAGGTATACATATATGTCATATAGACATGTCATATGGCATAGGCATGGGTAGGCAATGGGCGATAAAAAATCAGAAAAATACTCCAAAAGGAACGACTAGCTCAACCCTCTTCTGCTCTGACGCACTTTGTGACATGTGCTTGTTTTTACAGCTTAGCTACCTAAGCAAGTGATAAGTACTTTTATTATTTGAAATTTTTATCGACATGGATCAACCCATGTGTACCTACATACGTTACGTGGTTAGCTCTTAAGTTAAGTACCAGACCCGGATGCTCAGTCAGCAATCAAATTCTGCAAACTTATACATACTTATAGTTAGTCATCAAGCCAAACCTATATTGTATATTTAACTGTCATCCAACAAATCGTAGGCATGTAGATTTATTATTTTATGTTTCCCCGTTGTCGTTCATCTTTGCAAATAAATTTTGCACGCATCACATTCGCTTCGTAGATAATACTGCCAACTGACATTTTTAAAAAAAAATTATCATACGTGTAAAAAATATCTAGAGGAATCTTCAAAGTCAAAGTCAGAACTGAAACACTAATCACATGATGCGATAAATGAAATGACCATGATTAGCATCTAAAGCCTATAAACAAGTGCATTGTTATACAACCAATGAAATGTGCAAAGCCGAAACGGTTTTTCAGGAATACAACAGCGTAAAAGCTGATGTAATTAGGTAATCTCCCTCTTGTCTACGTTCTTTTGCAGTTGTCTCATCTACCAGGATGAAATGTATTTACGTATATAAGCACATAGGTAGGTATATGAATGAATATTATTCATGAACTGATGAAGGTATGAATAGGTAAGCAATGCAGTTATGATACTCAAGTTAAGTTTTTGAAAGCACTTTTAAAAAGTTTTTTTCCTGCTTTCCAGCTAACTATCACGTATTCTCTGGTACTTGATTTATTCGGGGAAACTATTATTATTATCATTACATTGGAAGATGATGCTTTTGGAAAATCATAAGTACCTATACCCAATATATTACAGTTATATTGGTTTTTGGCTTCACTAAAGTTTTTGCACACATGACGTTTTTACTTACGTAATAGTTTTGAAAGGAACTTCCTGAACCTCTGCGTTGGAAATTACTGCGAAAACTGGGTGAACGAAACTTGTTGAAAATTGGGTAGGGCTATGTAAATTTTGATATTTGGCTGGCGAAAGTAATCTGTAGAGCATGTTCCATTGGAACACATCGCATCGGCCAGTTGCAGGCACTATGATTTAACTGCTTCTCAAATTTGTGTTTCGATTATTACATATTTCAGCTTTAAGCAATACTTTAAAATTAGATACAAATAAATGGTGTATAGCGGATATCCGGTGGCTTTTGTAGGGTACTCAATTATATTATTTTGAAAGTGTATTTAAAGGGATTCAACAAAATTACCAGTTCTGGTTGTGTGGTAGTTAGTCGTAATTCCAAAATGTATTCCCAAACTGTCGAACAGAATTTGATTTATATAACTCGTACTCATGAAAGAGCTCCCCATACTTTATCATTACTCATCAAGCTGTGCGGTTGCATATAATTTTGCAATTACCTAAGCAAACATACATACCTGCTTGCTACTATATGGAGCATACCAGATACGGATTTCCATCTAAAATGGGTGCTTGACAAAGCCATAATTTAGCCACATTTCAATCATTTTAAAATCTGCTGCACTAGCACCTAAAATGTTTCTCAATAGGTGCTCAGGTGCTGGGAATAATTTCACAGAAGCAGACATTAATTAATTATCTGACAGATCTCACTACATGATCACCCAATCATTCTCACTAACTTTAAATCAATTGATTTGCCACAGCACTTATGGAATATTTCGGAAATATAACATCCTCGAATGTGCAACAAACAAGTAGGTAGTAATTAGCATAATTGTCGAAACCAGATAAATTATGCGCATATAACATATGATCATGATATAAACAGAGCTGATGGGTTTCCATAAATCGCATTGATTATAATTTACAGAAAATATAATTGGTAGTAATTAGTATAATTGTCGAAACCAGATAAATTATGCGCATATAACATATGATCATGATATAAACAGAGCTGATGGGTTTCCATAAATCGCATTGATTATAATTTACAGAAAATCTAATTACAATGAACATGATGGTGGTCGCTCCCATTAGTATTCTGTTGCGGTTACTACTTACTTCGAATCACTGATGGTTCTATTTACTCCACCTCTGGAATAATAAATCATCAGAATTTCCGAACAAAAACGAGGACGCTTAAAGCGTAAGAGTGGGATTCTGCAAAAATTTTACGTATGAAAGGTTTATTTGCATTTCCACAGATTTACGATTTACTTAGTTTAGATTTCTCGGCAATAATTATCATTAAAACGACTCTGGTATATAAAGACGCTTCCAAAAACAAATCAAATCAGAAGTACCGAGCCTGGCAGCACAGTTGCAGCGTTTTTAAAATTAGCTCAACAATTTTTAATATCACAACCTAAAGTAGGTCAAGTCAATATGAAGCCGATGAACTTAGCAGTTCTCTTTTTTGTCGCTGCGTGCTTATCACAAGCATACGGTAATTTTTGATTTTGGCGTTTACACATTTGTACATTAAAGATGTGTAATCTATTTACTCTAATCAACTCTTTATGGGACTCTTACTTTTTGTGACATAGGTGAAACTGGCCAATGTTCTTGGTATGGGGCAGAAGGAGAAATACCACCTGGCTGGCCGACTGCCTGCGGTTAGAAAAGTTTATTTGCATTTTAAGAGATTCTATTAGTACCGTTTTTAAACGCGGTTCTGTTATGATACGTAAAGGAGAAGGATTCGACCGATTTGCCATGAAAGCTGCGCACAAGGAGCTTCCCTGTGGTACTAGGATTCGTGTAAGAAACTTGGAGAATGGAAGAACTGTAGATGTCACCATCAATGACAGAGGTCCTTTCCACCCAGAGAGAATTGTTGATTTAACTTACGGCGCATTTGGACAGGTAGAAAATCACGATAAGGGATTATTCCGATGTGATTACCAAATCCTCTAAAAAGACATAACATCACCAATCCATTTTGTCTAGCAAATTATTTTGCTTTACTATCTACATGCAGCTTTATAGTAATCTGTGATACAACAATGATTTTATTTTTACTGCTTACGACAAGATTTTTGTAGTAGGTTTGACCTGCCATTTCTGTTGTAGCAAAATCGTACACTCACCCTCCTTTTTTCGTTAACAATATCAAATTCCAATAATTATAAAAGATGTGATATAAAATCATAAGCCATGCCAAATAAAAAGTCTCTAAAATACAATAAAGCCATAAGCCATATAATTTTCCCATCTTTTATCTCTGATGTGACATTAAATAAACACGTATTGAATTCATGAAGCTTACTGATAGTAGTCCTGTTATTACCGATAAGGTGTACCTATTCGGCTATCCACTATTTATCACAATTTGTCAGGCTCAACTGGCAATTCCTGAATTAGTAATGTATAAATGCAACTTGCTTTTAGAAATGAAAAAAAATTGGAGATATTCCGTAATCGTTTGTTTTGTATTTGTGAGTTTTACTGCGTGTTTTGCTAGGTTATAGCGAATCTATGGAATGATTTTCATACATTGAGCATAGCTGTAATTTTGTCCTTCAAAACGAATAGGTAACCTATAGTTAACTAGCAGGTGTGGAATTTCTTGTCATTGTCAAAGGCAAAATATTATGTACCTATTCATATTCATAGACCTCCTATATCTCCTCAGTATATAGGTATTTATCACTTTTTGATAGGCATTTCCAGCTGGAACGCAGTTATAATACTAGAAATATGAGCTATATTTAGTATTTAGGTATATTGTTTAAAAATAATGTTAATGTAGGCTCTCTTTCTACGGAGAAACGCTAAAGCCTTGGCATTCTTAGCAGAATTGCTATCACCTATTATTGTCCCCATGTCACATTTGAATGAAAATATTTCTTTCAGAAAATTTTGAATCTCCAGAAAAGCTTTTCAAGGCAAAGGAAGAAAGCTGAAAAGACGGCAGTATTAAAGTTGGTAATTGTAATTGGTACCTAAAGTTGCTTTGTAGGAAGGTAAGGTTTGGAATATGTGGAATGAAGGCAGTATGGTTGGGAAGTCTTGGAGTGATAAATTACTCACACAACAGTGCAGTTTCATTGGCACTACAAGTGTGCGTGCTTGTATGTTTCCAAAGGACTTTCTATGAATGTCAACTTTATCGCAAGTGCTGCTATAAAGTAGGAATATGCGAAGTGAAAATCCAATAGCTAAAGATTTGCCACCAAATCACATTTTTACATACTTTGTAAGACCACCATCGAAGCCGTTTAAACGAATAAGTGTTCGAGATGGCACCAGTATAACCTCCAAAGACAGTTTTCCAAGCTATTCCTCGAGCTACAACGAGCATTCCAATTTTTTGTATGTCTACTTTGGTTTCGCGTATCATTTATTGCTTTCTCCCTTTAGGTTTAAAAGAGTGGGCCCTGGGAAGTATGAAATTTACCAATGGTTTCCACAAGCAGTAAGTAATTCATAACATTTCTACTGGAACAGAAATCATAACAAAAATTTCTTATATCTTTTTTCTAACCTATACTTTTTCAGGTTCTTTGCGGAATTATTCACTTGTTACTAGTATTCAGACTTGGAACAGTGCTTCGCTCCACAATTGAAAAAGTTCAGAGAAATGATCCTCTTTCGTTTTTCTTATTCTTTTGTGAAAGCTCCAGCTTTGTTTACAAAGTCGTCTCCTTAAAAGCTTTTTGGACGAAGAAAAAAGCATACCTAAAGCTGATTAACTATCTTAACAATTACCACCTTCTTCCTTACAATCCATACAAGGTAGGTAATCACTAATTACTATTCCAATAGCTAGAACAGGCCAAGAAATTATGGTGTCAGTTTCGCAAAAACGAATTTCGCATTGCCCCATTTATTTCGCAGGTGGAGTCCATCCTAGCATACAGCTTTGTTTGCACATTCTACGCAGTTCTCAGCTTCGTCCGTTTTGTGTATGGGTCCGGTTTCGTCCATTACTTGACAGAGATGGCTATTAACCGCGGTTTATAATTTTATTGACCACGGTCATGGTTAATAATGGTCAATTACGGTCAATAATGGTCTATAACGGTCAATAATGGTCTATAATGGTCAATAATGGTCAATAAACTAGGGGTGGTCTGGTCGGTGGTCAATAACGGTCAATTACGGTCAGACCAGACCACCATTATTGACCAGTGCCATCCTTGTTACTTGAACTGGTCACCAGAATGGTGGTACCGGCGACTGGTCGCTGAAGCTCGCTACACATTCTTTCTCATCAACGGGACTACCCCTGACGCTGCCCCACCTTTAAGCGATATTACTACCGGTGATGGCTTCATAGCGATATTTCAAGGCTTGATGGTTCTTATTCGCTACACAGTAGGATTCTACGTTGACCTGTGCATTCTTACTCATATTTGGACACTTTGGGCACCCACATCTGCATTTGGGATTCTCATGCACAGCCGAATTTCTTTGCTCAATGATAAGGATGAACTTCCTTGTGGACTTGAGTCGTCCATAAAAACTGAGCTCGATTCTACAATTAAACAATTCGAAGCTTTGAAGATTCTGTCCATATTGATAGCAGAGACGGTTGGCGATTCAATAATGCCTTATATTGGAGAAGCGTTATTTTACTATGCGCTGTATTTTGACGATGTGATAATGACGGACGACGTTATGAGAAGGATAGTTTTAATGTTTTTCTACATTGCTGCGATTTGCATTTTGGTATTTTCAGCAGAAATAGCTAGAAAGGTAATGTGACTAAACTTTTACTCTGATAATTTTATTGTGCAATAATAGCCCGAGTGAGAGTAAATTTAACTACTTGACTTGACATTGTCCAATCAGATGCGGTGGTTCAAGATATGGCTATGCGAGCAAAATCGGATGGAACAAATTGAAAATAATCGGCTTGCGACGATCCTGGATGACCTGACAAATCACCACGTGGGCATCTCCGCGTCTGGCATCTTCATATTAAATTACACTTTCGTCGGAACGGTAGGTAATTGCAATTCGTTTACTTAAAAATATCATATTGTTTGTTCCTTGTCATGTGAGAGGTGGAAAGTCAACTGAGACCTAAGACAAACAATGCGATTTGTTGCGCAAGTTTATAATTACACTTAGGTACGTAACAAATAACTTGATTTATTACATGGTTGTCAGCGTTCTGATCACTTACTTTATCATACGACTACAGTCGGGAAGCATTATCAGTGCCAGCTAACTCCATTGAGTTTTTAACACTTTGACAGCCTGGATCAATCCAGTTTAATCTGGCTCAGGAATTTGACGAAGAAAAATGGAAACGTTATTAACCCGCCATTGAATAACACTAACTTTTCATGTATAAGCTCGATCCATGTTAACGTTATGGCCCATAACTTATGGCCTGTTTGGTCTTTTATGCACTACAATAACAAATAGTGTTCCAATTCTATCCTTGTCGATGTCAATATTAATAAAGTACTTGCGTATTCATAGTTTATTTTGAAATAGGAAATACGTTTCAAATTTTTGTATCGACAAATATTTATTATCTGCAGACAATATACATAATAGTATAACAATAAAAAAGGAAGTAGTTCCTCTTCCTCTTAGTCTAGAAAGGATAATACAGGTTATGCAACTAATAATATTGCATATGGGAGTTTTTTTAGGGCTGGACGAATTGACTTTCCTAATAGTATAACAATAAAAAAGGAAGTAGTTCCTCTTCCTCTTAGTCTAGAAAGGATAATACAGGTTATGCAACTAATAATATTGCATATGGGAGTTTTTTTTAGGACAGGACGAATTGACTTGAAATATAAAGCGTAGTGAATAGTGAATAGGTAATGTGGGGTAATTTCAATTTCTTCCTAGCATAGAAGACAGTATGGAGACAGAGAGCATAATGTGCAATATTTCATATTACATGTTTCAATAGAATCATGAACTAGTTAACTTGCCTAAAATACGGCCCTATTTAAATCTTGAACAGAATGCAATTTCATTAATATGAATGCGTACCTATTCCTGTGAATTGATTGTGACACTAACAGTTACATAAAAGCATACCATAAGCCTGCAAAAATTTTTGGCATGATAAAGCGGAGCAGAGTTTCTTAAAGCAGAATCAGAACATAAAAGTCAAAAATTGTTCACAAATTATTTCACGAAAGTATTTTTTAGTAAGGTAACGGTAGTTTTTGTACAAGAAGTCTGGTAATCTTTCCTGACTTCCCCTTTGGAAGGTCCTTTACAACGTACACTCCTCCTCTTATATGTTTGTAGCCTGCTAATTTAGCTACAGAATAAAATTCCAATCAAGTCAAAGCTATTACATCATATTATTAGTATAGGAATATTCAGAACGGGAAACTCACCATTTGCAAACTCTCGAATTTCCTCCCCGACTTCCTGGCAAGGGCCAGAGTCAGGCTTAACAGTAACAAATGCTCGGGGAATTTGATCGTCAATGCCCTCCGTGTCTACTCCGATAACGCAGACTTCGATAACTTTAGGATGTTTTCCGATTACATCTTCGAGTTCAGTTGGAGAAATCTGTTAAAGTTAAAAAATTTCATGTGTATCTGTTGCTGTACCTAAAATTTTATCTCAATGTCTCAATATAATAGACGAAATCCTTTAACTGCAAGACTTACGTGGTCACCTTTGTACTTGAAAATTTCCTTCATTCTATCAACCACATAAACATAGCCATCCGTATCGTAATAGCCTATGTCGCCGGTCCGATAGAACCCGTCAACATACGCAGCTTGTGTTGCCTATTTCAACGCCGATAATTTATTTTTATATTTTAAGTAATACCATATATAATTAGATGGTAAATTAGTATAATTTGCACTAATTCTTTGCTTCAATTTACAGCGACTTAGGCATGGCTTACTTGCGGATTGTTCAGATAAGAATGAAATAGTCCATCGGATTGAAGACAAATTTCTCCC